>CM019217.1:3907226-3918350 GCA_009741485.1 Malurus cyaneus samueli | reverse complement strand
GTATATGGTACTTTCCATGGGCAGGATCAATATCAAAAGTCTCAGTTTTGGCTAAATTTGCATTATTTCAGCTGTCCAAGATCCCTGTTACTTTACCAGTGTTTGCTCATCATGAGGATACTCCAGATACCTCATGGAGGCTGAAAATACTTGATAATTGAATTGTAGCTTGAGCTTTCCTAAAAAACTGTGTCATTTCTACAAGATGAAAAAAAAAAGATATTTGTTCAAAAAATGTTCTCTTCATCTCCCATTTTTTTGGTTTGTTTTTTTTTTTTTTTTTTTTGTTTTTTTGTTTTTTTTTGGGGGGAGGGTGGGTTGGTGTTTTTTTTTGTTTGTTCGGTGGGGGTTTTGGGTTTTTTATTTTTTTATTTTTTATTTTGTTGTGGTGTTTGTTTTGCTTGTTTTTTTTTTCCCTGAACTGGAGCTACTGATCTTTTAAAATTCTGGAATGTTTGAAAAGTTTGAATTCCACTGATGTTTGACACTTCCTAGCAATTCACAAAGTGCTGGGCAACTGTTGCAATTCAGGAATATGGAAGATTCTTACGGATAAGAATTTTTCTTTGGGATCAAGGACAGTATAACTTTATAACAAAGCTGGGTTAGGTGAAACATGAAGACACAGGGCTGCTGTGAGAAGGTTTAGATTTTGTGAGAAGGGTTAAGAGTTTAGAATTATTACAGTAAAGAGGGTCATGTTGTAATACCTGCAGGATTCTTGGGGGTAAAAAGGTACCAAATGGGGGGAAAGCATAGTTTCTATGATTTTTTGTGTGACCAGAGAAGGGAACGGAGCTGGGGAAGGGACTGGAGCAGCAGGAGGAGCTGAGGGAGCTGGAAAGGGGCTCAACCTGGAGAAAAGGGGGAAACAACAGGAATAGGTGATCTTAAAGGTCTTTTCCAACCTCAATGGTTCCGTGGTTCTGAGAACCAAACCATGAATAAACACCATGATGAACACAACAAATGGCACCCATTAAACTGACTACAAATTTATCTTTTGTTTTCTTTCTGTTTTTAAAACACCTTCTCATTTCTAATACCAAAGTGCCTTTGTAAAACATTTCCCAAGAAGTTCTGCTCCTTGCAGTGGCTGCCCTTCAGCTGCAGAGTTTCAGAAGAAAGGAGAAGTTAAGTGCAGGAATTGAGCACAAGAGTTATTTGTTTAAAGAGAAGAGAAAGTATTCTTGGCAAGAAGAAGGGCTGCTAAAAGCTGATTCTTTCTTGCTTTCTCTAAAAGAAAAGCACAAAACGGTAATTCTGCAAAGCGTCAGTTTGAATGTGACCCTGTGAATGAAAAAGTCATTCAGAGTTGAGGTTTTTTTCTCAAATGGTGCTTCAGATTTTATATCTGTTCCAACCTAAAGTTGTGAGTGTAATGGAAATCCCATTTGGGTTGCAAAGTTATTGGAAGCAGAATGTTTTAATGGACATGGCATTAGACATGGTAAAATAACTCAGGATATATTACTGTAGACTTCTGTGACTTTGAGGAAAATTACAGACGTACTTATTTTCCCTATCTGCAAAATTCAAAAGTGATACTTTTTATCCTTTGTCATGTATTTTGACATCTCTAGATAAAAGGCATAGAGACAGATAAGTAATATTAAATTCTTTATTTGTGATGAATGCAATTATCTTCATCCATATACTTTTTATGGCCTTTTTTTTTTTAAATTGAGTAGTTACAGGGAGTTTCAAAATCCAACTTTGTATTATGCTAAGTGATATTATTTTAGAGAAAAGAAAGCATAAAAGATCATTATACTTGACAGATCCAAAGGATAATTCATCCCATCACAAATAGGTGTCTCAAATCATTTATGACTTTTTTTTTTCTCAGTGTATCTCTCCATTGACTGACTACAGAAAGATTATTATCTTACATAATGTGCAAAACTTTTCCACAGCTGCAAGAACCCTACCAAGACAGAAAAATAGGATTTGGGGTATAAATCTCACAGCTTTGGGTTTGTGAACTATAGAACTGTAGTGTTTGCAATCTGAAGCTAAACACTTTAAAAAAACAGAACTGTGAATCCTATTTACATGTCCACAATCATTAACGTGATGATAGGGTCAGGTGAATTTAGGTGCTACAACCTTTTTTTTTTTTTTTTTAATTGGAATGGTAAAAACCACCCTAGAGATTAGTCAAAGTAGAGTCTTGACTGGTGCATTATAAGAGTTTATTGCCAATATTTTATTTATAATATGTATTTATAGTTGTCTGGTGGATTTAGTGATCACTGAGCCACTGCTCATGGGATTTCTGTAAAATCAGTGTGACACTCACTTTAGTATCAGGGCACAGAAGTCAGCTTGATATAAGTATTTGTGAGTTAACCTTACACTGTCCCATTGCCTTGTGTTTGCTAATTACATTTTAAAAGCTTCAACAGAAACAATTACTTCACTTTTCTCTTTTTATCTATAGCATTGGGATTTCCCTCTGGCACCTTTCAATGCCTGAAGGGGCTCCAAGAGAGCTGGAGAGGGACTTTGAATGGGCCTGGAGTGCCAGGATAAATAATGGCTTCAAACTGCCAGACGGCAGGGTTAGATGGGATATTGGGGTGAAAATGTTCAATGTGAGGGTAGAGAGGCCCTGGCACAGGGTCCCAGAGAAGCTGTGGCTGCTCCTGGATCCCTGGAAGTGTCCAAGGCCAGGCTGGACAGGGTTTGGAACACCCTGGGACAGTGGAAGGTGTCCCTGCCCATGGCAGGGGAAGGCACTGGATGGTTTTCAAGGTCTCTTCCAACCCAAACCACTCTGAGTCTCTGATTTCTCTTTAAAATCTTACAGCACCCAGCAGCATATAGGTCATTATTACAGGAAGTCCCTCACTATTTAGCCCCAACTCACTTCAGAAAAACAAAATGAGTGTTGAAAGAACTATCTGGATGTAAAACCTACACACCAATATATGCATACAGGCTCCTTTATAAATAAATCACATTTTTCCACTCATTTACAAATACACATAATTGCCCAAGCTTAGAGTTATCTCCCCTCTCGGGTTGAAAAGCTGATATAAATAGTTTTTTCCATATAGTTCAGCTACTCAAAATAAGAAAGACATTTTAATATTGCAAAAGTAGCTAAAGCCAATATTTGTTCTGCAGCAAGAGCATGTGTTGTTTTCTTCCCTACAATATTTTGAGCTGTTATAGAGACATTGCTATATTAAACCTAATGGATTTCAAATTAATTCAGCATTTATATTCTGATCGTATTTTCTATCATATATCTGAAAGGATGCATTCAGCTGATAATAACAGGCTACAGGAAACAATACTGATTATTTGGAATTAAAATGGCTAAGTTGAAGTTATTTTATGCTGGAAGGAGCCCATTGGTGGTTTAATTTACCAGGTGCAGCCAAGACATTGATACAGGGACCAGGGAGGTGACAAGTCAAGGTTAAGAACAGCAGGACTCAGTGTTTGGTGATGGTCCTGACTTCCTCATCCCTTCTTTTGTCTAGCAGAGCACCCAGAAAAGCTCTGGAAACTTCTTTCTCCTGTTTTTAATTTTACCAGTCGCAAGAGAACAGCAGGAGAGAGCCCCATTTCAGAGCTGTGGGGTCACTCAGCCACAGCCTGGGCAGCAGAGGAGGGGGATTGTGCCCCTCTGCCCCTCGCAGGTGAGACCCCACCTGCAGAGCTGCTCCAGCCCTGGGACCAACCACAGAAGGATTTGGAACTGCTGGAACAAATCCAGAGGAGCCACGGAGCTGCTGCAGGGCTGGAGCCCCTCTGGAGCCAGGCTGGGAGAGCTGGGGGTGCTCACCTGGAGAAGGGAAGGACACAGGGAGAGTTCAGAGCCCCTTTTGGGGCCTGAAGGGGCTCCAGGAGAGCTGGAGAGGGACTGGGGACAAAGATTGAGGAGGAACAGGACAAGGGGAATGATTTCAAACTGCCAGAGGGCAGGGTTAGATGGGATATTGAGATTAAATCCTTCTGTGGCAGGATAGTGAGAGATTAGCAGAAGTTGCCCAGAGAAGCCCTGGATCCCTGGAAGTGTCCAAGGCCAGGTTGGACAGGGCTTGGAGCACCTTGGGATAGTGGAAGGTGTCCCTCTCTACAGCAGGGGGCTGGAACAAAATGAGCTTTAAAGTCCCTTCCAACCCAAACGATTCTGATTTTCTGCATAAGCACAAATAATGTTTCCCTCCTATTTCAGGTCGGGTCTAACAGGGCTGAGTTCACTGCAATAACCCCTCTGAGCCTCCTGGCTGCTCCTCTGTGGACACAGCCCAGGACACAGCAGAAGATTTCTGGATATAACAGCACTGATGTTACATCTTTTCTTGGGCCTGGCAGCTCTTAATGCATAGGCAAACATTAGTGCTGCTGCCAGCAATACTCAAATAAAGGAAATTTGTGAGCTTTTGTTCTTCATCTTCATCACCAACACCATCAGAAAGGGGATGGGTACAGACATGCACCTGTTAGAGACAGGAAGGATTTTGATTTTCAGAAGGAAAGGCAGATGTGGCTGCTCTAATTGTATTTAGCAGTATCACCCAATCCACATAACAATGACAGCTGCCAAGGGAAAATGGTCCCAAGATCACAATCCCCTGTGGACCAACAGCAATCAGTGATTGTGCCAATCTCATTTTCAAGGCAGAAAGGGGTTATGACATCACTTGCCCCGGCAACCATTATCTGTCCATTAGATGGGAATGACAGAAAAGCTGAATTGCAGAAATATCAAACCCAGTCAGTGCTACTAAAAAGTCCGAATTTTGCACCTTTACAGCTTTTTCATATATTTTAATTGCTTGGAAATCCACATTTTTATCAGCCTTTGACCAATTATCTGTACGTGGTTGCAATACTGCCTATTTTCATATTTGTAACATACTGCTGGATATTTTTCAACAGGTAAAAAAGCTATTTATCTGCATAAATCAAAATCCTTATAGCCAAAACTGTTAAATTTATTACGATAAAACAATTTAGAATTATGCTTTATACATCAATTGTCTTGGAAATTTCCAGGCTTTTTTTTTTTTTTTTTGTTCTCCCTATCAGAATATTTTTACAATTCTTTCCTGTAAGTATAAAAGAGGATTTCAAAGTTTCCACTTCAGAAATTGTTACATTCTCCTATTGCTTCTGGGTTTTTCTCCACCACAAAAGATTTGCAGTCTTCTACAGTATGAAGGTCATGGATGGTTTTATCATGCAGCCAAGCAAAGAACCAGAATTTGGCCAAGCAGCCAAAAAACATTTTTCAAGTTCTGCAGCTGCCTGCCACAGAGAGGTGATGGAGCCTGGAGATTTCATTTTAATTAGTCTCTCTTTTCCCTCATCTCCCCTTGATTCCAAGTGGGTAAAAAATTGACCTTGTGAATGACTGTAGAGAGTGTTTTAAAATTCTAGAAATAATTCACCTGAAGGATGGATTAAACATCTCAAATCTTCCCAAAAGTGAACCAGACACTTTGTACTCAGCTAAGAAACAAGAAGAAGAAAAACAACAACAAACATCCAAAAAAAAAAAAAAAACAAAAAACCAAAACAAACAGCAAAAAAATCCAAACCAAATAACCACACAGATGAATACCTCCCCACCAAAATGTAAATCACATTAAACTTTTTAAGGGTGTTTTAGCTCCACAAGAGAAATCTCCTCTTACCCAGTAAAAGTTCATACACACATCCCTACAAATAAGTATCTGTGTGTCAGTGAAAGTCAGCAATAAAACAATAATACAATATTTTGTACTGAAACCTACATCTGGTCTAGAAAATCACCTCCCTCAGCTCATTTCAATCATCTGATTATGATCCTTAACACACCTGCTTTATTTTCCGATTAATAATGTTTCCAACTTCCCTCTGAGACACATCTAAAAACGGCAAATAGCCCACAGTGCCCATGGACTGGCCTTTCTCCAGGTGCAAGCAATGATCCTTCACCAGAATGATGCTTTTCTAGGTCAAAATAAAACAAAGTAATGAGTAATTCAGCCCTGTGCTAACCAAGTGAAACACCTCAAACTGTTCCCAGCTCCTCCCCACCAGCCAGCAAGGGCTGACTTTCAATTACTGCCTACAACTGTAGCTGAATCGAGGCAAGCAGCTAAAAGCAACAACAAAAAAATGTTCCTAGTTAGACTTTAAATTAAATAATTTTCCAATGAGTTACACAGCCTAAAACTCACAGATGGATTTTAGCTCAGGACTCAAAGTGGGTTTTTTTTGGTTTTTTTTTTTTTTTTTTTTTTCTCTGAACTGTGACTTTGTGCCATCCTGCTGGGCAAGAAGCCTCACCTTCCTGGAAACTCCAGCTTGGAACTGCACTGATTTCCCAGCCATGGATCTGCAGAGAGAGCAAACCTCTGTCCTTCACTCCTGGGACAAAGGTGAAGCTCCTCAATGCAGGAGATGGGTTTTTATTGCTCAGCTTCAAACTGCAGAGAAAGAAATAACCACAGAAAATAACAAAAATGCCTATGTTCAATAAAACACAGAGATGACTAAAGAATATATAAAGATATGGATAAACACAGGCATATATTTAAAATAAAGCTATAGGATATGGGAAGATGGGGAAGCAGATCCAGAGAAGAGTGTCAAGGAAATGAAGCATTAATAATGCAATGCCTGTCTTGCAGACAAATGTCTTTTTACTCTAAAAAAGATTAAAGGAAGGATAAATAGTTCATAGCACCTGTTTGACATATCACTAAATATGCCTTACTGGAAGATACCTCACTACAGTGGCAGTGAAATGGAAGAAAAAGCTGATAATCATGAGAGCAAGAAAATTTAGGGATTTTAACAGCTGGATCTGTTAAGAAGAATTTATATTTCAAATTTGATTTTATGAATATCATTTACACTAAAAAGTATGTCTTCATGACAACATTGGTTGCAAAATTCTCAAATATAACAGATCTGTAAAGAATTATCATTAAAAAAAAAAATGCAAAGCCAACAAGCCCACCTGATTTTGAGTAAGGAGTTACAATTGCCAAAAGCAGAATAAACTGGTTGAAAATAAAGTATGCTCATGCCATGAATTGAACAGTTTACAAACCTGAGAAAAAAAGAATCTGAATGGAGCAAATCACAGCCATTGGAATGAGGCCCTGACATTTCCCAGAAGCTCCTTCACCTTCCCTACCATCACTTGGATTTTTTCTCTTTTAAAACACCTTACTGGAAAAAAAGGAAATCAGGAGATAATTCCAGCTGCCTTCAGGCATAAGCCAGGCTGTGAATCTGCTGGAGCTGCAGCTCTCACTGTCTCTGGGCTGGTTTTCTGTACCTTTCTTCCTGCATCCAGAATTTCAATGGCAAACTGTGCATCAGACAGAACTGCTGCTCTTCCACTTCCCTTTGGCACACAAACCCTTCATGCCAACCCCAAAAACAGAACCCAGCCTGACTTTACTGAAGTAAATACCTTATTCTACCTGGTTATCAAGCATTTACATTATGTTGGCAGTTTGGATACTGGCAAGTAGGAGTAAAGGACTAAACTCCTGGATGAGTTTTCCCTTGAAGTTGTTTAAATTATGATGAAACTGTTTTTCAAACCACACACTTTCCTGTGTATTTTACACAGCATAATACAATCTCATTCAAAAAGAGATTATTCTTGTTGTTTTTCTTAATCTGGACTCCTAAATGAAGTCCTCCTGCCGTTAACTCTATTTTAAATTATTTTTCTAATGCACCATAAGATTCATCTATGTGAGAACACTGTTTCAATTTAACCATTCGCAATTTGATTTAGTTGAATGCAACCTTGCTTTATTTCAATTTATCTTGTTACAGTTCCAGTTAATGGGGAATTGACTGAAGTTCTGGCTCAGCTGCACAGAAGCAAACAGCTGCAGAGATTTAAGATACTCCTGCTCTCCAACTGCTCATTCTGTCCCTCTGCCAGATATCACTCTCCCTGGAAATTTGGCAAAAGTGAGTCCATCCTGCAGCCCTGGCCGCTGCAGCTGACATTTGTCCTGATGCAAAGACATCTTCACACATTTTTCTCTGTTCAATCTGCTAAAGAATCAGCAGTAAAACTTGAGAGAAGGGGCACAACAGGGTCACATTTGAAGTTGACTTTTTCTCTGCTCACCTCCTGCTGGACAGCACTGGGTCACACCCCACATCGAGAGGGCCTGATTGAAATTGGCCTTTCACTGACACGAGAAAAACACCCTGCACTGCAATGTCCCAAGGGTTTTCATGTATTTTGCATAATTAATAGATTTCTCTGCATGCACTGGTCTATTTGAATTCCTTGCTGTCATGGAAATTTCACAAATTTTGAAGAACCTTGGAGGTCCCTTCCAGCTCAGGATATTCTGTGATTCTGTCACCTGCCAGGTTTGCTTCATAGAGTCACACGTAGGGCAGAGTTTGGGTTGGAAGGGATCTAAAAACTCATCCTGCCATGGACAGGAACACCTTCCACCATCCCAGAATGCTCCAAGCCCTGTCCAGCCTGTCCTTGGAAACTTCCAGGGATCCAGAGGCAGCCACAGCTTCTCTGGGAACCCTGTGCCAGGGTCCCCACCCTCTCAGGGAAAGATTTCTTCCTAATATCCAATCTAATCCACGCTCTGGCAGTGGGAAGCCATTCCCTGTGTCCTGTCCCTCCAGATCCTTGTCAAAAATCCCTGTCCAGCTCTCCTGGAGCCTCTTCAGGCCTCTGAATTCTCCCTTTTCTTCTCCAGGTGAGCACCCCCAGCTCTCCCAGCCTGGCTCCAGAGGGGCTCCAGCCCTGCAGCAGCTCTGTGGCTCCTCTGGATTTGTTCCAGCAGCTCAAAATCCTTCTGCTGTTGGTCCCAGGGCTGGGGCAGCTCTGCAGGTGGGGTCTCACCTGAGCAGGGCTGAGGGACTCTTTTCAGAGTAACAGTAGTTAAAGATTCAACAAAGTATCCTTAAATTAATTCCCTTTCACGTTTCCAAACAAGATTTATCTGCGAGCTCTTCTGGGGAGGGAGGGCACAGCCAGGGAGCTCCTCCATCCCGAATAGTCACCTTTCAGAACTGACCTTTGAAACAGAGCAGAGGAAGAGGGTTTGTTCCTCCATCACCTGTCAAGCCCAGAACTAGTTTGTATTTCTGTGTCCTTCCTGGTTTCCTTGCTCAGGATAGAAGCCCAGAACTGAGAGGTGGATTAGTTTTAAAATAGTCACCCGGCCCATCACAAATTTTCATGTTTGGTGGAGTATCTTTATCAAATCAATGTGAATCTTTCCCAAGTTACCACTTTGCTGTCAGATCTCCCAAAAGACAATTCATGGCACAGTACAGGTGACAGCTCATGTGTGCTAAGCATGTTCTCCACAATCCTCCCAGAAACATTTTGGGGCTCGTGATGTCACAGCAGCTGCCTCAACTTCCACCCAGCCAGACCTACCTGGGAGCCCATCTGTCACAAATCAAAAATTGTATGAGTGGCTCTTAAGAGAAACCAACTCTGAATGTGAGAGGTTGTACCATTTCACAATCTCTTTTTTTTTTCCTAATAAATATGTCAACAATTTGGGCAAAGTCGTAGGGAAAATGTAACAGAAGTTTTAAAATGTTTAAATATTTTCATATTGATTCCCACTCCTGTGAGATGCACCCCATCATCATGGTCAAACATGCTGTTAACCACTCCCTTCCAAAACCTCCTGACACTACAGCAGAATTCAGGTTTTATTTGATTCTATTTCCCTGTACTTATCTTTTTCCCTTAGAACTCAAAAGGTTATTTCATACACTACAAAACACCTTTAAGTAATTACAGGCATCTGACTGCACAGGGGCCCCAGCATCCCTTCACATTAGAATCTCAAAAACACCTGCTCTCTGAGGGCTGTTATTCTTTAGGTTTTGCAAAATTATTTATTGCCTGGAGTTTTTCTTAACTGATTACCTGACAAAACTGTATTGTACAGGAAAAAAAAAATACTACTTCTGTTTTCACCTACTTGCTTTTAAAATAAAATACATTCCAGCGAAAGAATCTCAATACCTGTACATTTCATATTTTGGCTGTGCAGATTTCCTTATGTTAATTGCAGAAGGTTGTTATTTTTGGTTTTGTTTTTGGATTTTTTTTTTTTTTTGCTTCAGTTAGTAGTTAAAAAGGAGGGTTGTTTGGTTTTTTTTTTTCTTTGGTTTTTAAGAAAGATATTAAAGACAGCAGCATTTTGTGATGCTAAGAGGAAGAAATGCTGATCCTATATATCCCCACTTCAGGAATAAATAGTGCTATTGCAAGGACTTTTTTTCCCCAGTGTTTTTTTCTCATTGCATGGTTTATTAACTGATATAAAATTAACCCCTTCAGTACTTTCCTGCTGACATTAGAATAAGAGTCATAGGAGACTTTGTTTTCTTACTTTTATCCACCTTCTAAACAAGAAAGACTTTTGGTAGTATGGAAAATACCTGATGGAAAGCTCTTCACTTGCTCAGTTGTGGCACCTCAGCATAAGGTAAAACATCACATTCTGCATTTCTGCACTGAATAAAAGCCCAGCACAACATCTGAGCTGGGGTGGAACAAAGCTGGAGCATCCAGACAGTGAAATACACTGGGATACAAAGGTGCAGATCTTTTGCTTGGGTACCCAAATCCTGTTTCTTACACTGCCTGCCTCATACCCAACGAAGAACTCTTTGGTAAGGTCCATCTGCATAATCCCAATTTATACAGATGGGAGCGTGGAGAAAAATGCCAAATAAACTCTTTACAGTGTAAGAGGAACCAGTGCTATTCTTGCATTAAATCACAACAGCACTCATTACAATGTGTGAATTATTTAACAACACAGGTAAAAATGGTAAAATGTATGTATATATATTATGTAGTGCAGGTGTCGAATATATTTGTCTATATATTCTATATATATATTATCTCTGTATATATCTATATATATATCTTCTGTATATCTTCATATATCTCTGTATATCAGCATATATATCTCTGTACTATATCATATGATGTGTACTATATATTATAGATATTTATAATATATTTAGTTATATACAGATATGTAAAAAAAGGTGTGAAATCAATGCTGAAACTTGGTTCCAACAATGTTTCACCTTAACTTCCCCTGCAGTGCAAAACAAAAAAAAAAAAAAAAA
>CM019217.1:3878914-3907201 GCA_009741485.1 Malurus cyaneus samueli | reverse complement strand
ACTAATTAACTTTTATAAAGATATTTATTACTGCAATTCTATTCTTAAAAGTCCAAAAGCTAAACCAGAAATCATTCAGAAGAATCTCAATACCTGTACCATTTCATATTTTGGCTGTGCAGATTTCCTTATGTTAATTGCAGAAGTTGTTATTTTTGGTTTTGTTTTTTTGATTTTTTTTTTTTTCTCAGCAGTGGGGTAGGGTTTAGATTTTGTTTGTTTTTTTTTTTTCTTTGTTTTAAGAAAGATATTAAAGACAGCAGCATTTTTGAGCTAAGGAGAAAATGCTTATCCTATATATCCCCATTCAGAATATATTGCTATTGCAAACTTTTTTTCCCCAGTGTTTTTTTCTCATTGCATGGTTTATTAACTGATATAAAATTAACCCCTTCAGTACTTTCCTGCTGACATTAGAATAAGAGTCATAGGAGACTTTGTTTTCTTACTTTTATCCACCTTCTAAACAAGAAAGACTTTTGGTAGTATGGAAAATACCTGATGGAAAGCTCTTCACTTGCTCAGTTGTGGCAATAATTAAATAAAAAATAAAAAAAAAAAGCAAAATAAAACCAAACCCCTACAGAAGCATTAGGAATAATTTGAGTTTAACATCACCAAAAAGTGGAGAAATGATCTGATTTCTTTGAAACATCCATGTTTACAGACTCACCCTTCAATGACATCGTTCCAGCCCTCCTTTAGCCCAGGTTTCCCTTTTCCTGCTTTTCCCCACTTGTAGGAATCAGAGTTGGGGATGGATTGCCCACTCCTTTCTGCCACAATAGAATTGGGCTCTCAGGTAAAATGAAAATGGGAACAGTTTATGAACAACACCACAGCACACCACGGAGAAAAGCAAGCTCTGCTAAGCTTTATATAAACCAGAGGAGTGAATTGAAAATTTAACATGAAAGGCAATTTCCCAGGAAAACTAAAACAATTCCATGAGTGGCTAGAGGGAGGGAATAGTCTGCTTAATGGATTAAAAGACTGACAAATATTTCTGAGGAGTCTGAAGATGGAGAGCAGTAGATAAATGCTCAGTGCTGTTCACAGCAATCAATATTTCCAAACGAGTAAATATGACAATAAGGTATTAGGTTAGAGACTTTATTTGCCTTGTAACTACTTTAAGTGGTTCCATAAAAACTTTCCTACAGCACAAAGGTATTCAGATGTTGAAGACCAAAGCTCATCCCAGTTCCTTTTATGTCCTGATCTGCTCTCGCTGAGTTTCTTCCCACTCCAACTGGATGTAGAGGAGAGGGGGAAAGAAATCACAAAGGAGGATAATCTCTCTATCTCTCCACAACTCATCTTCCCAGCTACACTCCTGAACTTTTCCCTGGAGCAGTGAAAACTTATTTCATTCCACAGAGTTAAGAAATCTTTTTGTCCTTTGGTCAAAGGAGGGAAAATCTGATCTGCAAAGCACTTAATTATAGCATTTAATAATCTGTTTTTCTGAATGCAGAGAGAAAACAGATTGGACACCAACAAATTTTCAACTTTGATTATGAAGGGAAAAATACAAATGCATTTAAATGATAAAATCTGATTGAGGGGGAAATAAATATTACAAACCATGTCTCCCAGTGTTTTGGTGAAGCATTTCAGCCATCTGCAAACCACCTCATAGCCTCACACTAATCTGACTTTCTAACTCACTGCAGGCTGACATCGATTGACGTCAGACTTTAAAAATGCTTCAATCAAGATCTCTATAATCCTCATAACTAAAATGTCTTTGTTCTGTTTTATGATCAAACATTTCTGAAAGCAGTGCCACCAGTCCCAGAGCAAGCTCTCAGGATGCTCAGAGGTGAGTTAAGGCACAATAAAAAGCTCAGTAATCTACCAAATCTCCTCAGAGAATGCATTTGTTTATCACTGCGCCTGCAGACTCTTACACTGCAAATGTACTGGCAGCCATTTCTAGCAGACATGAATATCATTTGAAAAGTTTAAAGATGCACAGAAAAAGCAATCAACAGCCTCCATAAGAAATCTCAGGAAAAAAAGTAAAATGATTTGGTAAACACGAGTGATTGATAAGTTCTTCAGTGGGAAAAAAAAAAAACAAGGTGGAATCAAGAAGCAATGACCTTTTGTACCCATCCTTCAAGTAGAAGGTTAGAAAACTTTTGTATGCCCATAAAATTAGCTACAAGATAAATCTCACTATGGTGATTTGCTCTTGTAAGTCCAAAGCCACTGTCTGAATCCACTGTATAATTACTTCAATATAGATAAAGCATGAGTCATCTGTTCTACTCTAACCTTTGCATTTAAATTTGAATTTTATTCCTGCTTATCTTTTTTTTCCTAAATTGATATTACTGTCTACTATGTTTATTAAAAACAACTTAAAGCCACAGTGCATGTCAAACTCTGCACTGAGGCACCATTTGTTGTGTTATTTTAATTAAGGTGTCTCCAGGAGATTACAATTCGAATCATTTCTATTAAACTATGTCAAAGTTTCCTTACTCTTATACGTCAGATTTTGTTTCCTGTCTCAAATTATGCCTTAGTAAATGCTCTGTACTCCCAGGTATGAAACTCAGATGCACTGCCTTGCTTTCCTGATAACAGCAGAACTACAGCAGATTCAGCAGCATCCTTAGCAGGTTCCTAAATTTGCCCCCTCTGGATCCCTTCCTCCTCTGCCATCCTCAGTGAGATGGAATTTCTAAAAGCTAGGAAGCACATTCCTAGAATGAGATCAGACAGAATCCCCTTCTCTGATTAATAAGCAGATCCTGGGGTGGGACTGTAACTGAAATGACAGAGCAAAGCCCACCCCATCAGGCTGCTCTGAGAAGAGTTTTAATACCTCAGAAGGTAATTGGTTGTCTCTACACATTTGCCCAGGACTCAGCACAAATCCTTCCAAGGCACACTGGGCAAGCCAGCTGGATCTCCATATAACTGCACTGGCGTGTAGGGGTGAAGCTGCACACGAAGAAAAAGGTGAGTTCATGCCTTGTTTGAGTGAATCCTTACAAAGTTTGGCCCCAGGTATCCAACAGTGACTCTAAGCCACTGAAGGAGGAAGAAACCACTCCCCTTTTAGACGTTAAGGATTTGTAATTACTTTAAAAAAGTTCATTTTTAACCCTCTTCCTCCATTTGCTGATGGACCCAATCATGAGATCATATTTTCCTCAGCCATTATGGAACTGCCAGAGTCTGCTAAACTGAATAACAACACGGCAGCATTTATCAGCATTTGCATGATCCCTTTTTAAAGGATTTTTTTCAGCACTGAGGACGTGAGCTGGCTGAGAGGGCTCATGCCCTGCAGGGAGCTGACTCTGGAGAAGTTCTGAAGAAACCTGCAGAGAGAACAAGACACATCAGTCCCATAAGATACCCACACACACCACACTGAGCACCAAAAAATACCATTTTTTTTTAAATGCCTCCTTTTTAATAAACGATGCGAGGTACATTACCGTCATTCAAGACTATGAGAGCTTCAGTTTTCAGTTTGGGCACAAGCAGAATTACTGACATGTACAACTTCAGTTCTGCCAATTAAATTCAGTGCTGCTGTTCTACCTGCTCCTTTGAAACCAAACAAAATTAATCGACTCTGGATGCTCTTTCTTCTATCTCATATTAAAAAAAAAAAAAAAAAAAAAGAAAAAATAAAATTTTAGTACTACACTCAGTCTTAAAATCTATCATGTAACTAATCTGCCACTATAGAAGTGCAGGCCTTTCTCTGGAGATTTTAATTTGGGTACTGATTGTAAGTAAAGATCAGGATCTTTGAATGGAAGAGACTGAAGTCTTACAAGAAAAAAAAAATCATGAAGTCTTTACACAAAGCTCAAACACTTTGCCTCTGCTTTTGCTGTACAAGAAAAAGTCAATTACTGTGCCTGTATCTATATCCTTCAAATACGTGTAACAAATTTGTTTCATTCTACTCATCAATTTATTCTTACTTAAAAGCATAGTGTATTTCTACCATTTTAATTACCTCTCACAATTCTTTGCTCAAGTCCTACAACCCTTTTTCTATTACTTGCTCAATTTTCTTAGATATGTTGATCCAAATTACCCAAGTGCTACAATTATTATCAGATTTTCAGATGAGCTTTCACAATTATCTGGCAAAGCCATAACTCTGCATCGTTCTCTATACCACAGTGTGTCTAACCCGAAGAAATCAGCAGCAGAGAACTCCCCAAGTTTCAAATGAGGATGGTGTCCTTTCATTTTGCAGTTTTTAACACACTCATGGATTTTCTTCCACTCATTTTCTCTAAACTGCTTTTTATTTTTCTTGACACTTGAATGAGGTTTGTCCCTTTCACCCTTCTGGTGGGAAAAATTAAAAAAAAGAAAAAAAAAGTGATTTGGATGTTGGAGTGCATGTTCAGAATGCCTATTTTGAACTTAGAGCCCACTCAGGAAAGAGGAGTTGCAGCTCTTTTAGTGCTAAAACCTACAAGTAAACACACAAAAAGCTCAAATCCACCAGCTTTTCTTCAGCTGATGCTCCTTTAATGTTCACATTTGTTCACACACCACTCCAGTCAATGAGTAAGATATTTTCAAGCACCCCTAAAACCTGGGTTTCCCAAGTGCAAGGCTGTGCTCCCTTTCAAGTTTCCAAAGTGTCTGTGAACTCTCCTGGGAAGGGAGGCCATCCATCAAGGAAAAAAAGAGCAAAAAGAGGTTTCTGTATGATTACACATCCCATGGTTCAGGGCTGGGCCTGTCAGAAATGACAGCTTCTCTTGGCTCAGCGTGCACAGAGTGAGAGTCACTGCTGAGCCCAAATAATTCCCATCCCCATTGCCCTGCTAAGGTTTCCTATAAACCCACTGGAACAGCTGCTCTCAGTCTTTGGTTAAAGAGCTGAAGTGACACCAAACTGGCATGGAGGAAGGGTTTCCTCTTCCCTCAGACCCTGCCATGACCTAAGAGACCATGACCAAAGTTTAGGACACGCTGAAGGCAGCTGATGCTGGGAAGAGTGGAATCATACAACAGAAGGAAGATTTCAGCTCAGCTGAGAGGCACATCCTTCCCATCCTCGTTTGCCTCAAGTCCCACCAGATTGAAGCAGCCAAGCAGAAAGGACAAAAAGCACAAAATCAGACAAGATGAGTTTATTGTCTGAAGTTCCCAATGCAGTGCTGGGCTCATCTTTGTCTACTTGGCACAGGAGGGCACTTGAGCAAGAGGAAAAGGAAGAGGATAAATGTGCTCTGAGATCTGTCCTCCCAGGAACTGGGTTGCACAAATATAATTTGAGTTCCTAACAGCCCTTTCAGACCCTTGTGGGGGAGTATTTCACAGGTGAAGAGCTCTCCTCTCCCTAAATTAGAAACACATCCGAACTCCTACCTCACCGTTGGAACTCCTGAGCACAACTTGGCCAAAAGCCCATGGAGTGAGGGAGTACTTAAAGCACTTCATGGAATTGTGACAGCTTTCCCAGAATAACCTCTTCACTAATTGGGGAGAGACAGAATTAGTTTTTCTGAGAAATGAACTGTCCCAATTTTAGTCCAGATTTTGCCAAAACACAGTGTAAGGAGTTCACATCCGACCAACAACTAAATTCTGCATCTCAGAAGAGGTTAAGGTAGAAAAAAGAAGAGGAAAAAGAAAAAAAGAAAAGAAAGAAAAAGAAAGAAAAGAAAGAAGACCAAAACAATCCCTGAACCAAAAAAACAAACAAACAAACAAACAGCAGCTTTCAATTACAAGCATTCAACACAGAAACCAAAGGAGACACAAAGCAAACACTTTGCAAAGCATCTGTTTCAAATTCATTTCCAGAAGAGCTGAATGGGGAAGAGGAGAGGGAGAAGCTGAGGAAGAATTCATCCAGGCAAATTCTTTTCTGCCCTTAGCCCTCAGTTTAGCCTTCAGTGAATTCGCCCACACAGTCTTTACCAAATTTTGGGAAGTGATGGGCCTGCAATACAGTGGGACTCATTAATAAGAAAAATATTTTGATTTTTTTGTGTGTCACTGCTGATCCTGAAGCAGTTTCCAGATTGATGGCACTGCCCTGCATCCAAAAATTACATATAGATTTTGGCACCATTTCAGTGCCAAATTTTTGCAAAGGAGAGTTAGAACACTTTGCTAACAGTGGCAGAGTTTGACAGAGCCCTGTAATTAACGTCTTGTTGCTTTTCCCTTTTGTCAAAGTAGTCAAAATAATGTCATGTGAAATGATTTATTTTTGTTTGTTTGGCAGCTCTCCAGCATTTCAATAGCAGCGAGGCTGCTGTGCTCAGTGTTGATTTGTCCCAGCACATTATATTTGTACAATTTCAACTCTGTAGTACGCAGTCAGGCAAGGGAATAACACAAAGTTGTTTTTTTTTTAATATTCTGCCTTTGCAACAAGCAAACAACACAGAAGAGTGGATTTCAATTTTTGCCTGGGGATTAACATACAAATGTTCCAAAAATTAGGGATATAATTATGTGAAGTCAATTACAATTTTCAATTACTTATTTCCTGAGGCTTTATGCTCAGCAATGTTGGACATTGTGGGCTTACAGCTCCTCTCAGCCCTGTACATCATCTGCCAACAAAGAAACACTGCAGCCAAATGACTCAGAATAAAAGAGTTTTAAGTATTTTGCAGGTAAGCAGAAGTGATCAGAATCGTGGGTCTCAGCTTTGGGGTGCTCTCAGAACTCCTGGACACTCAAAGTTATTTTTCTGCTGATGATAGCAACACAGAGCTGAGGATCCAGATAAATTTTTTTAGGGATAATTGCAATACAAAATAAAGTTACTGATTAATAAAATCAATGTGTGTGTGTGTGAGCCTTTCTCAAATCTTATTCACAGTTTATAAGTAATAAAGAAGTGAGAGTCAATTAACTGCACCAAATGTAATCACAAGCCCATAAATTCTTTTTACTGTATTGAGTTACAGCTTTGCATACTAATGAATCATATTCATTTCACTTTTTCCCCTAAAAGTTTCCTCTGCAACATGGTAATTAGATAAATTGAAGCCTTTTTGTTTTTTTTTTGTTTTTTTTTTTTTTTTTTTTTAGTGGCTTATTGGAAAACAGTAGCTGTGAATTTTTAAATAATCATTGTTTCCTTGCTTTTAGGAGAATCTCACATCTGTACACCCCTGCATCACATGGTCAGAGGCAGCACTTTTGGAAATATTCCAGTCATGGAAAAGGCAGATATTTCCAATATTTTGCAGAATAAGAAGAGTCAACGATAAAGACAAACTCTGCCAAGGGAAAGGTGACAGAGAAGGGAAGGGATCGAGATATTGAGTCTGTTCAGGGCATCTTATTTTACAGTAACTAAAAACTTCTTGGAGAATGGACAAAGGGGAACTGCAAGCACCTTGAAGAGATACAGGGAACATCCTGTGAGAGAGGATTCTTTGTTTATTCTTAAAGATAATTTTGCAAAAGGATGGATAGTTACACATGAAGCACAGCATGAGTAATATCAACCTCGAGAGGACCTCAGCAGGCTGGAGGAACAGCTTTTGGGCAGGAATTCTATTGTATTCTGCAATTAAACGAGTAGAAGGGACAGAGACACTTTTTAAGTGTGTTGTAGGTAATTCTATTCTTTAAAAAAATGATGAAAAGGCAAATCTGAAGTGAAGGAAGCCTTAAACTGTTTCATCTGGATTTTTAAGTTCTGTGACAGTAAATCAGCTTTTATTTCTAGGTTACATAAACCAAAATTTCCTATCTATTTATTACATGACTACAAATAGCAAAAAGTTTTTAAATTATGCATGGCTACAAGAATTGTCATGTTTCTCAAGCAAATCTTTTGAATATCTCTATATACTAATGACCAAACTCACTGTTAGTGTTACTTCTGCTATCCACCTATTACAGTCCAGTTTAGAAATATAAAATGAGATTTTCATCAGTTACCTACTGCCAGCTAGCAAAGCAGAAAATAGAGAAAACAGCCATTTCTGTTTCATATTGCTTAATATCCATCACTTTAATGGAAACGAGATAAAGCAGATAATGGCAGGAAGAATTGTATTAGCAGCACAGACATAATTACATATTTCTCAGAGGTACCATTGTTGTAGCATTTACATTGTTAATATTAAAATGTCTCGAGCAGCACAATCCAATGTAACCAATATTATAAATATTACCTTTAATATAAAAGAGTTGAATGAGCTTTTAACCTTGAATTTTATAGTGTTGAAAATAACTTTATACTTCCATGACCTAGCTCCTTGTGAATAGCTAAGTACTTTTCCCCTCAAATAAATCTTTCTCCAAAGCAAAACTTGCTTGCACTATTCTTAGCTTTAATTTCCACTGCACATTAAGTGATCATAGACCTTTTCTGTACTTCTTTTAAGTGTAACTCAGAGGCAGAAATGTCAATTTAGATGAGGCTTTTGAAGCTAACATTAAATACAAATAAAGACTTTAAGTAATGTTCGTTTTGCAGATATTTCATTAAAAAGAAGTGTAAGGAGGGTTCACATATCCTGAGTCCATATGGCTTAAAATGGTTTTTGAAACAGAATATTTAAGAAACAAACAAATAAACAAAAAGCAAGCAAGGGGTTAGGAGTCAGTCAAAAATAGGAAGTCTGAACATAAAATAGCAGTATCAAGGTTAGGAAAAAGGTGATTGTTGGGTCCTGTCTGCAGGATGCTGCAGCATTTCCAAGGAAGAAATGGCCAGGCAGAGCTTGGGCAAGGGAGAAACTGAAAAATCACATGAGACTAAGAATGTAGTACAATCACACATCCACACTGGCAGTTGTGAAATATGATTATGCAGGAAAAAAAATTGAACAGAATCTAAAATATAAATCTGAACAACCTCTCATTGTGAAGAGCTGGATAACCACGAGGTTTAAATATACAACACAGGTTAGAAACGAAGAGCTGCTCAATCTAGGGACCACTGGTAAGAATTTGTTGTAAATCAGGCAGATCATCAGGTGCAAATGGTACTGGAGGAAAGAGCTATTACTCTAAATAAGAATAATCTACCAGTGTGATGGGCCTGAGGATGCAGGAAGCACAATATCAGGAGTTGGGCAAGCAGAGAAGAAATATTGATGGGATTGAGTAAGGTGGTGAGTTTTCATCTGGAACACTTCTTGTCATTTGTGTTCCAAAAAGAGAATTTTGAAGAGCAAAGCAGGAAAAAAAAAAAAAAAAAAAAAAAAAAAAAAACTCAGAAAAAAAAAAGGAGTTAGGGAAGGCTGCAAAAAGAAGTTAAAATAGCTGGGTTTGTGCAGGTGTGGCAAAAGGAAGGCTGTGAGGGGACATTGTAAGACTGCACTGCTGGAAGATACAGTGAAAAGGAATGGTATAGACCAGGATTTAAGATGGAAGACACAGTTACCAGAAAATTAATCAAATGTGAATTGACTAGGAATAAATACCTCCCAAAAATACAAAACTTCAGACAGTAACATGATGGGGTTCTGAAACAGCCCATCATGAAGTGCTGGGACAAAAATAATCCCTAATTTTAATGCCAATCTTCATGGATTCAGAAGAGGGATTAAAAGACATGTCTGCAATATTGGGGTCTGGTGGTAAGAAATGCAAGAGGCTTCTTTTGGATTTTATTTCTCCTCTCTTAAAGAGGTATTTAAGGATACACTGGTTGATTCCAAGTATGGGGCTTTCACTCCCTAAACTGAGGCACAATCTCCCATCTCCACAGAGCACAAGGAACAACAGAAAGTCCACTATTAAGAACACGAGTCCTGTTTTATTTTTCATAAAATGACTGAGTGATAACGCAACCAGGAAAAGAAAACTCAACTTCAGACCTCACAAGAATGACATTAAAAAGTTAAGCAGCACTTAGTCTTCTTTAAGGTGTCATTTCTGCTCAGCATAACTCTAAGATGCTTAATACAGATGGATGGGCTGAGCAGACTGTGCATAGACAAGGTTTCCTTCTTTACATCCAATCTAAAAGCTTTTCAAATCTCTCTGTCAGGAACAATTTGACTGCATATCAATTGCATCCCCCTACTACTGCAAAACTTCTAATGAGAGAGGATGGCAGGGAAGAAAAACCACATTTTGATAACTCTGACAGAAAAATGAAACACTGTCAGTCGGATGGGCTGCAAAGCTGGGACTGCACATTAACCTCTCTTTGCTCATTAAAGCTCTCATCCAATTAAAACAGCAGCTGGGCTTTGTCTGGGTGATGGCACTCTGTGATGGGGATGTGTCTTTGGTGCTGCCAAAAAGCTCATTTGTGGTGTTCCTCTGCTGGCCTCATGAAGAACAGGCTGGGACAGCCGAGGTTTTCATGGTTTGCAACACAGATCAGCTCACAAAATCAAAACTGCCTCTCTTCACCTTTGATACAGAGACGTGCAGTGGCTGGATGTAAGAAATAGGTAGAATATTTTCCTGATTTATATACAGTCTGAGGTTTGATACAATTCCTAAAGCATGGGCTTTCTATGGATGAAAAACTATGCTCTAACAAGGAAAGATTTGGAATAGGACTCCAAATCTTATCCACAATAACATACATTTATCAACATATGAAAAGGAGAATAATTGAATCATTTTCCATATACATCTATAGGAACAATCAAACTGATCTGCAGGGTGAGAGCCACCATTCCCCAAATGCCTCTATTCTATGTGTCAGTAAAATTGTAATTCTCCTCACATCACCTCCACTGAGCTCATGGTTTTCATAATGGCTCTAATAAACAGCAATAATACTGGATATTTTCAAAGAACAAACTGGTGGCTTTATTCTCATTTCACAATACAGCCTAAGCAAAAGCAAAAATAAAATAAAATAAATGCTAGACATGTAGGGAAGACTGGGAGCAGCTCCATTAAAGTCAATAGTTATACATAAAAATACATAAAAACGAGGAAAAGAACAAATGTCTTTAGATAATGTATGAGAATCACAGTATGAACCCTCAGCAGAGATTCATCTACAAAGACAAGTTAGTCAGGAGAAGGGATTTTTAACTTGCCATTTCAAGCTGAAGGGGGAAAGAATAAAAATTTCATAGCAGCAGCATTGTCTGAAAAACTCTTTTGTGCTTAAACAGTAAGTCCTGAACAATTTTAAAGCTCAAAGCATGGAAATTAGCATCACAATCCATTGCTTCCACTGCTTTTATTTGTGATTGGAGCTTGTTATTTAGCAGGACCATCAATTTGGCATCTTCAGTGACCAAAGGATTGCTTTAAAGAAATGTCTTATTAGCCAAAGTGTTTGCATTATTTTCCAAAGCTTTAAAATGTGGTATTTTTTCACAATTTAACAACTTGTAAGCATCTCTGATTTTCACTTCTGAATCAACACAATTTAGGTAGAAGGAGGGGGGGGGGGGGGGGGGGGGGAAAAAAGCTTCCTTTTGTCAAGACTTTAAAATAAAATTTGTTATAAAGACAGGGTTTATGGAAATTCTTGGTTTAACTCCAGCTTGCAACTAAGTACCATGGGGCTGCTCATACCCTGTCCTACCCCAAAGGAATAGGGAGGAGGATCCCAAAAATGGAAAACCAAAGGGTTGACATAAGAACAGATGAAGAATGAACCCTCCTGGTTTCTTTCTTTGTTCCAAAATCTTGAAGCAATTTTAAATTTTTAAAATTCTTTTCTGGAGATAAAGATTTACCAAGGAACTGTGTGGCTCTTCTCTCCAGCTCCCCAGCACCCACCCTGCATGGAAGCCCTGGATTCTTCTCCCTCCTCAATCCCCCTGCTCCAGCTCTCCCAGCTGGCACTGGGCTGACCAGTAACAGGGACGTTCTCCACTGTAATCCCTGTAAATGTCCCAGTGGGACATTCACACCAGATCACTCCATGCAACATTCCAGGGAGTGCAACTCAAGGCACACAGACCCAGCTCCCAATTCTGCCATTTCATGTGAGTGATGCTCTCCAGGTCACAACACCTTTCTGACCTCCGAGATATGAATACTCAATCTTTTTAAAGCTTTTATTTTTTTTTTTTTTTCTCTTTTCCTCACTGACCCCTCAAATAAATTCTCTAATTTATTTTGGGTTCACTCTTCATTCCAAGCTTGTTGGTAGAGCAGGAGGAAGTGAAACAGGTCTGAGTTACAGCACTGAGCCATTAAGGAGTATATTCAATTCCACGATCCAGAAAACTCCAGGAGTTGTTACATGGTGAACCCAATCACTTTAATAAATATATTCCAGCTTTATGGTACCACAGATGCTCATCAAGGAGTTATTTGCTTTTAAGTAAGATTTATTTAAATAACACACACACAGAATCAATAAAATGCCACCTCTTGCTGCATTTTTTACACAGCTCTCACCCAGCAGTTCAAAATATTCAATAGATTTATAATGAACTTCATTGTCCCCAGCTGCTGTTGGGTTTTACATCCTTTCACACCTAATCCTCACCATCTGCACATTCAAGATTAGACAAGATCCCTTGTGGACCTTGCTGCGTGCGAGCATCCAGCTCAGTGGTTCAGACAAATTTCTCTCATCACTCAAACCACATCCCGTGCACCCACAATTACTTCAAAGCATTACAGAGAGGCTCACTGGAGCCACAGAAATACATTCATATTATTTGGCAATTGTTCAGCACCTGGGAGAATTATACTTTTAAATGACTTGTAAACTGTTAGCACATAGATGCCACAGGTTTTCAGGTATTTTAAAATTAATAACAAAGGTTAGTGCCTGTTTATCACCATACTAACACAGGGCCTGTCTTATTACACTGGTTTGAGAATTTAAAACAGGAGTTTGATTGTTCAAAACAATCCCCAGACAAAGTGTACAGAAGTACCTTCTAAAGGTCAGTTCTAAAACACTCATTATGGTTTTGCATTTCAGATTTTTTTTTTTTTTTTTTTTTTGCAATTGTGCTGGAGCTCTTTGAGCAGAAAAACACACAATGCAGCTGGACAACTCTAAACATTTCAGCCAGTGTATGCTGTATAATTCACCTTTCATATTCAGAGGTATTTCCACAGCTTGCATTAACATTGCAAATTTAGAGGTAACATTCTCAGCTACAAGGTCTTTGAAGTCACTGTTATCTCTGGCTGCAAAATCAAACATTAATCTGATACATCAGCCGTAATTGCATTAAATGTTGCTGCATTATTTGCTATTTTGGAGGGGTTTAAGGTATTTTTCTAAGAGATTCTAACATCCTTTTCCAGGTGAGAATTAAAGCCTGAAGGATGCAGCCCATAATCACCACCCACATGATCTACATGACAGCCCAATTATGGAGCTACTTTGCTATATGGCAATTTAAGCAACAGAAACCTGGGGTTACCAAATCAGTGTTTGGGTTTTATTGAACATGTGTCATTCAGCTAAAGAGGACAGGAAAGGACAGTGACACTGCTCCAAACCAGGGGAGTGACATAATTTAGATATCCAGCACAGAGCCACTGTCACTGAGTGTGACAGCATCCTTTTAACTCACAGTATCTGTATACCCCATAAATCATGGATTGTTCCACATCCCGGGTGCTTTGGACTTGAAAAAGGGTTTTACCTACTGCTCTGAACATGGGACCAAATTCATTCCATGCCTGTGGATCTGAGGGATGAAAACAATCCCAACTCCTCTGTTTAGATACTCCTTCAGTTCTTCTGTCTTTACTATCATTTATTACTGCTTCACCAGAATCCAAGGTGTGCCTTGGATGGGGAATTAGAATGCAGCCTGAATCTTAAAAATTGGAAAAATAGTAAATTAAAAATTAAATAATGATTTAAAAAAAGCCTATGAGAGTTGTCCCAACCACGAGGTAAAATGAGCAACATTTTAAATTAATGTAACAACTCTCCTCCTCTCTAAAAATTATGCCTCTTGAAGAAGTTTCAATCTATGGAACAGAATTACCAATTTTGTTCTAATGTATTTTCCTTTCTACTTTCATAATAATGAATAGTTTTAAACAAGCGAGGAAAAAAAAAAAAAGTTGTAATTTGTGTCCTGGAAAAACACCTCTATTTTTAGAAAAACAATGAGCATGATTATCTTCTATTGAAGCACAAGAATAATAGGTATTAATGATGGCACTTGTGCTAATTTCATAACCCATTCTCCCAGCTGAATGAAACAGGGTTTATTCAGTGAGCCTCTATGAATTAAAGCATTTCAACACCACAAGGTGTTCAGAACCACCCAGCACATCCCAACAGTGCAAATAGGGGCTCTTAGTTCACTGCTAGATAATGGATTATCTGCACTGGCTGTCCTCAGTAGCAAATACTCTTTAAAACAAAATTAGCCTTTAGAAAGACTATTTCAAAACAATCAACGAACCTTGACAGCTTGGGGAAATACAATGCAAAGTCTGCAATAATATATCCTGCAACAGCATTTTATTGCCTTCAGTGATTTTTTCCATGGATCTCCTATCCCCTAATTTTAGAAAAGAATTGTCTCACTCATCAGTTTCTTGAATATAAAAGAGTCATTCATGGGAACATGAAATATGGATGTCACCCCCTCATGTACTTGACAGGAGTAACCTAATTCATAGGAAAGAAATTACCATTGGCACAAAATTCCTGGTTCACAGACCTAAAATTTAACAGGAATTGTTGCAACAAATGGGAGTCTTACTATCCTTTGACCTACACAAAATGGGTCAGTCTATGATCTTTTCCAAAGCCAAGGTGCAGCTGTTCTGGACTGCAATATTCACATTCAGGCACTCAGTGCTGCACTGCCTCACTCATCCCAGCTGAGCTAAACTTTCTGCCAAACTCAGTCCTGGATTCCTGCAAGCCCAGCTAGGAACTGATTCTTAAAATATGTCCACAACTGGGAAGACAGGGCCACTGTTTTCACACACCCATGAATCTGCTGAATGCCAAGGAAGTGTTCTTGAAACAACGAGGAAAAATACCTTGGCATAATTATTTCTTTAGGAGCTATCCAAAGGCATTTGGAGATGGGGAAAGGGAATCGACCTGGCTAAAGGAGGTGAAAATCTGCAGCTGATGTGAAGCAAATGAGACAGGCTTTCTACTGGGATGACAGCAGATGATGGTGTAATTAAATATTTACCTTAATGAGCAGTCCCAAGGGAGTGTCCATAAGCAAAACTCACATTTCCTCCCTCACTCAGCTTTGCAGCCCTCACAGAGCTCTGTTAACAACGTGTGTGTGAGAGTTAAATGTAATTATACACACACACACTTCACCCACACGCCAGTTTTCATACGGTGACATTAACATCCTTACGAATTAATTAAACCTAACAAGACACCCATAATTAAGACTTCTGAGGTTTATTATTTCTCTTTTACTATTGGGAAACAGACCCAGGGTGATGAAGTGTTTTATCTAAGTAAATGAATCTCTAAATTACAGTGGGAACACAGTCCAGGGGCCCTGATTCCCAACCAATTGACTGCTTAAACATTGAAGGCTCTGTGCATGGGCATTAAACAAATTGTCTCACACTGACAGCTAAACTATCCTCTTCTGGATGAAAAAAAAATATTTCTGGAATTAGATACCAGCCATGTTGTGAATCTTTCTCTTAAAAAATTAAATCAGCCCAACACCTCTTAGAACTTTTAATTGTGAGTGTTTGCTTTCAGATGACTTTTAGCAAACACAGTCCATTTATGTTCATCTCCATGAGATGCAGGAACAGTCTTTACTAAGCCACTGCTCTAATTAATTGAAATGTTTCTGGAGATTAATACATTAGATAAATTATGTTTTCTATCATCAGGCTGTGTGATCAATGAAGACAGGAGCACATTCAAGTATCGAGGCATCATCTGGTTATATTTTAACCTTCAGCTATGCAGGACTTGGTAAAAAGTAATGAGATTTTAGGAAATGCTTCCTCTTTGGGATCACGAATAAACACTAACAAAAGTTCTGAAACATGACCTTGAGGTGGTCTTCATTTTCAAAGGCCATTTCTAACAACCAGAGATTAAAATATGAGAAAAAAAAGCATTAAAAAAAATCCCACATGCCTTTCATCTCCGCTGGGAAACTGGGCAGAAGTAACACTGCTCTGGTCAGTGGTGTTTCAGAAGCATTCCCTTGGCAACCACTTCCCTTTTYTTCTTGCCAGCTGATAGTACATGGGATGCTGGAGCTTCCCAGCACTGAACCTTATTCACTCAGGGTGAACATCACCATTTGCTCACTTAACAAGTTCCCTGGAGTTTTCATACCTGTGGAAGCATCAGAAAGGCAATGCCAGATTGTGTTACTTCAGTGGTGATGGTGGCACTGACAAGTAGAGGTTAGGAATGAAAATGATGACAATACCAAGTGTCAGTGCAGCAATGTTGAGCAGCATCTGTGTAACAGATAAGCCCAAAACTTTTCCAATCCATCCACATTCAGCCTGGTTTTGTGTCATGAAAGCTACCACACAAAATGTGAAGCCCCATGCAGGGCAGCTGCTATTTCCTATTGTTCTTGTATTTAAATAATGAGTTAATTTATATCCTGAAGCTTGAAAGCTCACTTTCACTTGTAATTTGAGATGCTATTTCTTACATCTGTATATTCACTTTTATGCTATTCCATTTTGAAGCCCACAGCATATTTTGGATTTTTTTTTCATTTATTTATAACCGATCAATAATGAGGGATTTCAAGCCTAAAAAGACAACTGTCTGCTTTTGTTTCGAGTTTGAATGGCGTGCAAAGGGGAGGTGACATTTCCTGACAGTCTGTGTCACAAGGACGCCTTAAAGCTCACACATGTACAGAAGTTTTATTTGGAGCCAGATGCAGATGACCTTAAATTGCAGTTACTCACTGATTTTGTAATTAAAAAGAGAGTAAAAAATGAGATTGGAGGTCAGTAGGTTATTAGTTTTCCTAATGGATTTGGCTGTAGGTTGCTATATGGTTTCTTTACATTAGGGATATAGGAACTGCCACTTTGCATTAGACTAATGGTCCTTCAGGAACTCTGTCCTCTTGGAACTTTTATTACAACTTTTTTTTTTAATGCTAGCATGCAATCCATACACAGGAGAGGAAGTGGATTTTTTGCTGACTGTGTAATATCTTCTCAATGTTTGTTCTTCACAGATGTTCCTCCCCACTTGGGAGCACGCTGAAATTGCAGAAATCAGGTTGGTTGTCATTAGCAGTGGATTGCTGCCATTAGATTTTTTTTTTTAAAAAATGCATATTCTGTGTGCCTTGTAAGGGGTCTGCAATGGATTTAGCAGTGTTAGGACTTTGACAATGTTTGATTTGTCTTGGTGGGTTCCAGGTCACAGCAGCCAGGAGCTGTGTCAGGAATCTCTGTTGTCATGCAGGGATGAATCCCAAGGATGAAACTCTGCAGTGTTATCCCATTCTTTATACAGCAGGTGACAGGTAAAAGTCTGTTAAAACTGTTTTTTTACTTTCTTGTGGGAACCTGTCAGCGCTGAGCTGCCCTCGGTGACACTGACATGGTGAATGTGACACAATATCATCACAGGTAGGACACAGGAACAAGATAGGAATGTGAGAGGCTGGAG
Source organism: Malurus cyaneus samueli (assembly GCA_009741485.1). Classification (NCBI taxonomy): domain Eukaryota; kingdom Metazoa; phylum Chordata; class Aves; order Passeriformes; family Maluridae; genus Malurus; species Malurus cyaneus. The sequence continues at coordinate 3,889,704 of CM019217.1, read as the reverse complement.
AGGGCAGGAGAGGGCAGGGCTGGGCAGGTGAGGGCTGGAAATGGTTTGGTCTCAGCTCTCAGCAGCTGGAACAGCCCAGATTTCGCGGTGGCACAAGGTGGAGAGGCTGGCATGGCTCTTACTGCAGCTGTGTGCCTGGAGCAGGTGTTTTCATCTCATAGGGCACATTCTGTGCTCAGGCTTGGACTCATGTTCTCCCCTGCTAAACTACAGAGTATGAGATTTGTGATGACCTTTAGTTCCAGCAAGTTACACTCCGTGGGCATTTTCTGTCTCTTCTGTGCAGGCAAAGCCAAAGATTTCCGGCTCAGGGGAAATTCTGCTCCCTACACACTGCTCTGCCTGTTTCCTTATCTAACGTGGGAAAAAATCACAACTCAGCCACAGGTGAGCTGCCCTGCACCAGGAGGGAGCCCCCAGAAGAGAAATAATCATTTCCAGTTGGACTGAACAGACTTTCTGTTGATGGAATGTGCCCTTCAGGCAGGGGAAATCTCGACAAAAACTCCTGCTGAAGATGAGTGCAGGCTGCCTGATGGCAGCTCAGGCTCCTCCTGGGTGTAAGGTTTAGTTGATGCCAGGAGCTGCTCCAGCAATTCATTCTCCACCCTCCTTCAAAGCTAAATTTTTTGGCAAGGGGACTGACCCTTATCTGGAAGGAGATCATCGTTCTGTTAACACCACAAATATCTTCATTCTTTCACAGAGAGTCTGTTGAGATGCAATGCTTTGGAGAACAATTCTGTAGCGATTTAAATAGACAAGTTTGACTTTAAGTATGAGAGTGGGAATCCATCCATGTGAGGAAATTCACAGTGTGTTGATTTTGAAGCTGACCATTAGTCTAAAAGTGCTTTCCTGTCCTGGGAGGGAAAAGAAAAGCTCAGTAAGTGTAGATCAGGAGGGACACTTTGTACAGCACTTGGGAGGTGGAGGTCATGGTCTGTATCATGAGCTTATCTCTGACCTTCAGTGCTCAGTGCTGCTTGTCCTCATTCCCCTCCTGTCTCTCAGATGTCAGCCAGCGGGTGTGAAATGAGTGAGTGATTGCAGCCTGCACTGAGCCCATCCTGGGGAGAAGGGCTGGGAGAGCACAGCCCGTGCTAGACGCGTTCAGAGCAGGGGAGGAGGCTCAGGAGCACCCGCACTCTGGAAAATCTCCAAGGCTGATCACATTTGCCGGCTCTTTCTTTCCTTAATGGGAGCTGAAGCTGAGACATTGGTACAAGTGTATCGGTGCTTGGGAGGCTAAACAAGGAGAAACATAAATAAAAACTCAATAATCCATCGCTGGGGGGAACTAAGGAGCTTATCTGATTGGTTACAGCATGGCAAACACATCAAAAAAACTCATAAATCCAGAAGACTGTGGAGTTCTGGTTTTGATTTTTTTTTTCTAAATCCAGTTTGAATCTTTTAAAACCCTTGAAGGGCAGATAAAATGAGCAACCACCATTTGAAATGAAGGAAGAACAGATATGATTGAAAGGAGAATGTCAATGCCATAGAAAACCATAGCCCTGTAGATTCAAGAGAGGCAATGTGTAACCTCAGATGCCAGCACGGAGCTTTTAGCTACTCCAGCCTCACACATGTGCCCAGAAGCCCCCCTCTTCTTCCCCACATATCAGTGGGTCTCAAAAAAGCTGTTATTTCTCCCTAAAATCCTTTCTTGTCTCTTCAGCTTAATGTGGCTAAAACCATTCCGACTGAAATAGCAAGTGCTGTAATTTTCTATGTAGCTGCACTTTAAAAAAGGGAAACAAAAATCTTGTGCTTGGGGTTTTGTTTCAGTGAGCTCAACAGTCATTTGTTGTATTTCAGCCTCCTAAGATCAGCAACTGCACCTGTTCCCATCTGGTGGCAAAAACAGCTTGGTTCCGCTGAGGTGGGATGTGAGGTTTGGGACCTGCAGCTCTCTGTTCCAGAGCCCTGGGGAGCTCAGCCTAGTTGTTTTTGTTTGTTTTTTTTTTTTCTTTTTATTTGTTTTTTTTTGTGTTTTTTTTTTTTTTTTTTTTGGTGTGAAAATGAGCCCTATGTCCCAGTCCCCTTGGTCCCAGCACAATGTGGGTCACAGCAGTGAGGACACTGCAGGGGACAGCACATTGTGCTCTGGGCGTCTTCAGAATTCCATGTATTGCTCTAATAACTTTGCATACCAGCCCTAATCTGCTTTTAATTTCTCTCTGTGGCTCAAGTTAAGGTCCTACTTAGTTTCAAAAATCTGTTGTTATGTTTTGCTTGTCCTTTTTTCTCAAAGTCGGTTATTTTTGTTGAATTGCAGCATTAAAAGAAATTATTACTCGGTGAGAGATTTGTCTCGAGAAGAGGAAGGAATTTACAGCATCAACTCTGATGTGTCCTTTTTTGATTTGGCAGAATAACAGAAAGATTTTCATAAGCAATTCCACTTGAGTCCCTTTGGATCTTGTCTCACTGGAAAAAGTTCTTTCTCTCTACCTTGAGCAGATCACAGCATGGGTTCTTTTCAGGTTTGGGGTGTCAGTTCATATTTGATTCACACATGAGCTGTCCCTCAGTCCCCTCACAGTTGCCCCCTCCTTTTCTGACAGCTTTTTGAGACGTGTCTGATGATCTTCTCCAGGTTCCTCTGCCACTTCCTACTCGGTTCCTTCAGGGAGTGTTGGAGGCAGAGCTGCTGAATCCCTGCAGGTCTCTGACCCAGGAGGATCCCCAGTCACAGCCACGGTGTCCCCTGCTGCTGCCTTAGGGTGAGGGGGTGTCCCTGCAGAGATGGGGTCATTCATTCCCATCACAGGGATGAACATTACCCCTCTCAGAGGTGACCTCAGGTATCTCTCAGTGACAGTGACAGGCTGTGTTGGCCAGGCTTGGCTGTACAGGTGGCATCTTAGAGTGACCACAGCGCTGCTGTGCCTGATCCTCGCCTCCAGAGCCCAAGCACGTTCCCATGTTGGACACATCGTGTTCACTGCGACAGCCTATGTGGTCTTTTCGTTGTGAACAATGAAGAGGAAGGGTCTGTCGGAAGCGTTGCGAGTTGGAATCTTCCCCACCTGCCTGACACCGTCTGCTATGGGCTAAGGTCTCTGGTGGCTTGCGCAGGCCCGTGCCAGTTGATGTGGATGTTGCTCCTCGTCCAAGCGTTCTGATTCTTGATGGACATGGTCTGGTCTGTCTCTGGAGGTCCAGGGGTGGTTCTGGAGCTTCTCTCCTCTGAGAATGCTATTTTTATAGAGCAGCAGTGTCCCTGTGTTGCAGAGCCTCAGTGTCTGTGCAGTAGGGATGTTGCAGTTTCCTCCTGTTCTTGGCACAGCATCTTCCCAATGGTAGTGATGGATATGCAGGGTCATGGCCAGAGCCCGGTATGGCCATGAGCAGAGTGATGGCCCGGAGTGTGTGATCAGGGCGGTGGTGTATGCCTGAGGATTAAAGAGCACTGCCCCAAGCTGGGTTTAACAGCTCGATTATGGGAACAGAGCACAGACTGTTACAGCAGGGCAATGTTGTGAGATTGCAACTGCAGTGCCCTGGCTGTGTCACAGGAACACTGAGGGCCAGGCAGGTTCGTGGGTGGCTCAGAATCTTGGCAGAAGCTGCCTGGCCTTAAGAGTGGAAGGACAGCTCTGAGCCAAGCAAACAGCACTGCTGCAGAACCCATCCTTATTCAATTTGTAGTTAGTTTAAGTTTCAGTTTGTGTTTGTAGTCTTAAGAACTTTGAGATTTCTTGAGCATGTCAGAGGGATGACAAAGGGCCGCTTATAAGGTTTGGACACTAGCCCTGTAAAAGAGCAGCGAATTGAAGGAGAGCTGAGGGTGTTCAGTCTGGAATAAGAGAACTCAGGATGGTGACCTCTATTTATCTCTTCCACAACTGCCTGATTGGATGGGTGTGGGCAGGGTGTGGCTCAGTCTTCTGCTCCCAGTGTACCACTGACTGACAGCAGAAGAGGACACAGCCTTAAGCTGTGCCAAGGGAAGGTATTAGGTGATTTTGGTTTATGAAATAAATTCTTCCAGTGAGGGTGTATCACATATGGATTTGTCTGCCCAGGGGGATTTTGGTTCAGAGTCTATCATCCCTGGACGTGTTTTTTAAAACAGACTGTGCATGGCACTTCTCCAGTGCATGGTTTTTGGTTGATTGATGAGGTGTTGGGTCATTAGTGCTGGACTTTTGATCTTTGTGAAGTCTCCATGCCTGATTCATTCTTGTGTATCTCTGTGGACTCGTGTACTCTGTGGACTTCTTGATTTCTGTTATTCTCTGTGATTCTGTGAGCTTGCAGAGTGTTCTGTCGCATTCTTATCATTTCATTTTGCCTTTTGTTCCCTTCTTGTGGCAGCACTGTGTCTCCTCTAGTGCTATCCTGGGATGTCTGCTGTGGTGGTGTTCCTTTCTAACAAAATTAATGATGCAGTTTCTGTGCAGGCTCGGTGTTAAAAGTGGGAGATATTTATTGGTGTGTTGTGTCTCATCCCATTCCTGGAGGAAGCTCCTCTAATTGATAATAGGTGCATATATCACTCTGCTTCTGTGATGTAAAACAATAACTGAATATGGTTATTATGGGTGCAGTTCGTGTGGAGAATAATAACATGGGAGCTTTTTTCATTCTCTGTCTTAAGCTTCCCTGGGAGAGCATTTTTATGCAAACAGGTGCTTTTTTTATGGTTGTGCATGCAGGACAGGTTTAGTCATTCATAGGGCAGCAGGGCTGTCATATGCAGGGAGTGGCCAGCCTTCTTTATTTCGGGGTACACAATCAGTTTGTGAAATGGCAAAAAGGGGAGCTTCTCTAAGGTCTGCCTGAGACTTTTATCCTCTTCTTTTTAATAACTGAAAAATATAATGGCCTCCTCCCCATGGATTTTTTTTTGTGGTTGGATTATGTTAACATCATAACTGGCAGCCAGTCTGTGTAGCTAAGTGCTGCTTTAATCCTTGTTTAGTTAAAAATGCAGACTCAGGATTGCAGCGTCCAGTCACAGATGCAGGTTTTAATTGTGGAGTGGTAGGAAAAGATTGGAATCTTGCTCTTTGCTGTAGTGACAAAGTACAGGATGTCCAAATTCTCCAAGGGATATTCAGCTTTTTTTCCCTATAGGCAGGCTGTGTTTGTGTGTTGTCTGTCTGGTTGTCTGCTGTTTTTTGCACTTTGTCTCTTCCATGTGTGACCTCAGTGCACTTAATTAGCTTTTCAAGTTGGAATTAAATTTCCCTTAAAACATGAAGCCTGGTTTCAGTTGTCATAAAAATATCAACTGGAGCAATAAAATGTCTCCCTAATTCAAGAACACTAGAAGGCTAAATAAATTAAATATTGGAAACTCCAGATTAGTAAAATTTCTTACATTGAAAGTGATGGTGGTTGTTGATATATTTTTTATTTCCTGACTGATAATTTGCCACATAAATCTCTTTCCTCTCGTTCATGGCATTGCAGTCCTGCTCTGGATGAAATGTTCTGGGGGAGGGTAAGTTTTATTATTAAAATCATGTGTGGGATGGTTTGCTACTGTGACCCTCAGGCCTTTTGAGATGCTCATTCATTTCCTGTGTTGATACCTACCTTTCACTGCCACTCCCACAGGTATGCTACCTAGTGCCGCTGTCGCTTCCATAAAGTGACTGTCATGCCATGGATCAGAGGTGCTTTGTCTTTTTTTTTTTTTTTGTAACCTGTGTTGTGTTTTCTCAAGGTGATTTTTTTGTCCTCAGGGCGTGCTGGCTCAGCCACTTTGTCTTCTGGGAGTCCATGTGGTACAATTTATGTGTAGACCTTGTGGTTTTTTGGTGACAGCTCTTCTTTGCTGGGCTTTTGAAAAAACCCAGAATTTATACAAGCTCCACCTTGATTGTTTTGGCATGAAGTTTGTGGAATAATTACTTTTTTTATTTGTTCGAGATTGTTTTTTTGTGGAATAACTTGTGCATCTGTGGAGTGTTTCTTGTGTTACCTTGCTCCTTTACATCTGATAGGATTATTTTTTGGCTTTCTGAGTCAGTGGGATTTTTTTTGCACTATTAGAGTCTGAAGATCTTCCAGTTGTTTTTGTTGCTGTCAACCTATATTGGTGGGTGGTGTTGCTAGGGAAATACTGTGGTGCCATTCGTAGGTGTGTTTAAAAACAGCCTGTGCCATGGGTGAGGTACAGAAAACCAAAGCAGGTATAATATTTCTTTGCACTGTGTGAAGGAGTGGGATGAGTCAGTGATTGCAAGCTTTGGTTTTCAGTCGCTTTGCTTAACTTCTCGCCTCTGGCCTTTTCTCACAGGGTCACCAAAAAGTGATTCCCTTAGGTGAGATTTAGTATACGGTAGTTGACGCCATTGTTCCTAAAATCAGTAACAAATAGTAGTCTTTTACTCTAGGTGATTAAAACTTCTAAGACTAATCGATCTTCTTCACTCTGGTCTTTCCAACGCATTTCTGTTTGTTCACTATCCCGCACTGGATGAGTGATCTCTATTATATGCAATCTGTAATATCTTAAGGTCAGCGTTGCAGTATGCAAAGGATTTTTCAGGTCTCAGTGCCGGATGCTGAAGATTATTCTCATATTTTTGTGCCTTTTTGTTATATTGTTTCTTCTCCTTTGTGTTGCCTCTTTTCTATTTATGGTTGTGGCGAATCTCACTAAGTAATAAGGTAACTTAGGATAGTGGCATATTTTAGATAAATCCTATTTTCTTTAAGAATATTGGTACTCATCAACTTTTGTACTTAATCTCCCAGAATGATAGCTAAGTATATAGTGACTAGCAAAATATTATAGGTTTGACTTGTGGTTTCAAATAGCATTGGAGTGCTTTGCTTAGTATAGCCAATTAATGTGAACTGTGGATTCATCATAGAGCATTGCTCATTGGATAGTCAAATGATTCAATCCAACATGGAACTTGATTAATTTTAGTTTAGATCAACCCTAAAAAAGGTCTGCATACCACGGAATTAGCCAAAAGCTACTACGAAAAAAACTTATGACCAGATGGTAGGTTCTAAGAGTGTTGGGTGTGTGGATATTAAACTTTCTCTTAAATAGACCTCAGAAAGAAATCTGAGATTGACGTTATGTTTCTATCCCATTTACATGTTGTGATTTGGTCTTTCGTGTATACTTAATTCTCTTAATGTAAAGTATATTATTTATATATAATATCCTCAAAGAATGAGCTGGGGTGGAAAGGACCTTAAGGGCTGAACTCATTCGCTCGTAGTGGAGTTTTGAACTTAGGGTGTTCTGGTATGATGCAGGCACCTGTGAACATCTCGCAAGCGAGAAGGCCTTCATGTGATGATGATATCCAGGTGCTTATAGGGGTCTCAGATCTTTGGCGTAGATTCTCCGTAGGCTGGCGAGGCGCGCTAGTTGAGAGCTTGCAAGATGGGTCCTCGCGACTGCCTAATTGTCATTGCAAGATACCACAGTGGCATCCATTCTACGCTAGACATTACCTCATGACCTGAATGTCATAGTCTAACTTTTCTTTTTTCTTTGGTTGTTTCTCCGCTTTCTGACAGATGAGTAAACTGAAAGAAGCTAGACAAAGAGAGAGGGGGTAAATCGTGAAATCGCTGCACTGTTTAGGAGTTTTCTTTGTCCTGCAGTAGAAACTTTTGGATTCGGTTTGTTTTTGCCTGATCGATTCATCATTCAGACAGAACGTATTGTATAAATCCGTGTAGATTTTGCGAGTGAAAGTGATTGTTACATTATCCTGTGGCCACTCGGACGTATGGAACTGGCGTGTGGGATGAAGTGATTGTGTGTGTATAATTACATTATAACTCTCGCGACTAAACCTGTTTTACGCTCAATGAGAGCCAGACACTCTGTGAGAGGCCTTATGTGTCCACATATGCTCTACGGATGGGAGCGTGATGAAGTGATTAATTTGGTTCGCTTCATGCCATGGTCGCTTTTTTCAGGTAGTGGACTAACATTATTGATAGGTAATTGAAGCACATTCCCTTGGGTGTGACTGACCTTCTAACTGTGCGGTCCTCTGTAATAGAGTATATAACTGTGGATATTATGAGTTGATTTTAATTTGATTATGCTTTTGGCTCTGAAAACCTAGTGCGCATGACATTGCACCCTCGCGGCTGTATGCAATTTCCCAGAGGTGAGTAACACCATCGGGCCTGTCGTGCATTACTGTACCTTATGATTCACATGAGTCAAGCAAGAGAAAGCTGTTTTTGCAGATTTCAACCTCTGCTCTCCTTTTGTCATGGCCAACAGGGTCCTGTATCCTTTTCGTAGTTCCTGAGAAAAACTCTATCTTTGCCCTTTGAGTGCTCGAAAAGTTGTAATCCACCTCTGTGGCGATGACTCCTTCTTGAATAAAGAGAACAGGAAATTCATTAATATTTTATACTGTAGTTTGGAAGTTAGAACAGCACAATGTAACAGTAATAATGAGATTTTGCACTTTGGCACAACCTAACATTTCTCCTTGAGATCTCAACACTTGTTATCTTCAACCATTTAATTAAGTCTAACTAAATCCCTCTGAGGTTTATTATTAGTCCCATTTTACAGATGGTTAAACAAGGGCATAAAGAAGTTAAATGGTTTGCCTAAATGAGTTAGTATACATGGCCTTCCAACTATGGGCACACATATCTCTCTCAGGAAGTCGAGGCCACAGCTCTTGCTCCCTGTAGGCGAGAGAGGATTCAATTTGACCACAGAGTGAAGCGCACACAGAAGAACAGAGCAAGCTGGGAGACCGAAGGGGAAGGTTATAGGGGTTTTCTGAGTAGGTGTTACTGAGCATTCTTGATGTCCTGGCTGCTCTAGATGCGGATGCGCGCAACGATGTGGTGAATTGCCGAGGATTTAGGCTTCCCATCCATGTCCCATCTCCCGTGGCCAGTGGGCCAGGGTAACTTTCGATGGACTTCCACAGGACAGTGCTGTGCTCCTCTTCTCCCATTTTTACACAAAACAAATTTCTTGCTCTCTCAAAGACTACAACGGAATCCTCTCTTGCCAGGCCCCTCAAGAGATGTAGGGCTTGTGGGAAAACAAGCGAAGAAGAATTGGTGGCGACGGGACTGAGAGTGGTATTGTGTGCTATTATGAGATAGCATAGCTGCATGCTTTCAAAGTTGTGCAAGGAGTTCTGAGCGCCGAGTGCAATGATGCATATATAAATAGAAAGGGTGAAAAACCGTGGAGCCTGAAGTCCTTTAGTGGGTCAAGTCCGTTCGGGACACTGCCTGAATGCCACCTGAAGGCCGTCAATGTCAGCAAACTACTTTGGATTCTCTCAGTTCTGTCCTGTTTAGCTAAGCGCGGGAATTTTGGCCTTCTGGGATAGGATTCTGAATGTGGGAAAATAGTATGGCCGTGTGGTCCGTGGCAGCTCTCTCACCACGGGACCCAGACAGGTGGCTGCACCTTGGCTTGTGTGGTGAATTCACCTAAGCTGATCCAGGTGACAACACCCTAGCATCGCTGCTCTCTGTTGCTTTCGCTCGTGGTTAGGGGCTTCCAAAGCGTGCATAGAGGAGGTGAAGGAAGGAGAGAAGGATAGCGACAAGTGTATAGTAGGAAGGAGAAAGGAAGGAAGGAAGGAATGGAAGCGCAAAAGGAAGGCGAAAGGAAAGGATAGCGTGGTGAAGGTAAAATTGTTAATGGAAGGGAGTACCGAATAGAAGTGAAGAGACAGCCAACTGAACAGCATAGACTGCTATCCTCGGGCCCCTTAGACCTCCAGCAGGAAGAGTTGGGTTCAATTTATTTCATAGACCACTCATTACGCAGGTAAGATGGTACAGCCTTTACTCTGCTAGGAGACCCAGAGCCAGACTCCAGTAGGAGCTGCCGTTGTACATAACGCATTTGATTGTAATGGGCTACAGCAGGTTAGGACATAAACAACATAGGATTTTACAGCAAGCGCTGGGAAAAATTAACTAGTCTCTATGCAGCATCCCTAGCACACTTTCAATATGTGTTTAGTCACCTTACATTCTTATACTACCACTAAGAGCATGCAATAATGAAAGTTTGCCCTCTCTCCAATGATAACATCATTGTTGCTGAAGAGTGGGCTAATCACGCTAGTGGGGATGCTCTGGGATGGAGTGACGCTGCCCCTATTCTTGTATCTTCCAAATTCCACCTAAGGCTCTGTCTTGGTCCATATGCCGCTCCGAAAGAATTTTCTCGCAGTGTGTGAATGAATGGATTTCAGTAAACAACAGTCAACTTTCTAGAAGCGGACATTGCTCTATAAATTTTTAGGGATCAACAGAAGGAAAGAATTTATCTGATCCATCGTTCATTATTGAGCAGGGTCATGATGCTTCTTCTTTGTTGAATGGCTGTAAAAGGACGTGTGTGGGACCTTTCACTGCAAGCTCTGTTTGGTGTTTTCCCACAGCTGGAATGCTTCCTCCTGGTTGGGTTCGTCCTCGCTGTGTGGTATGATTCTCTTGTTGTGTGTCCGAACCTGAATATGTTTTGGTCTTCTAAAGAGTCGCCTTATAGTAATTTTGGTGTCAAAGGCCTCAGACGAGCTTGATTACTCATTTGGCTCTGATTGAAACTCCTGGCCTTAGGTGATGCATCTCGTAGCGTGTAGCGTTTCTTTATATTCTCCAGTGAAAGTATTCCCTTTATAATTAAGTGCCGCAGTGTTCTCAGCTGGTTAATATAATTTTCTGTTAGTCTCCTAGTATGCAAAAGTTCGAACTAAGAGGTCGTCCTCTATGTGTAGCACTGTTTTTTTCTGGCTGTTGTGTCCTTTTTTTTCGTCTTGTCTGGTTGTGCATTGCAGAGAAAGGCT
>CM019217.1:3817009-3878889 GCA_009741485.1 Malurus cyaneus samueli | reverse complement strand
CAGAGAACATTACTATGTTTCATGGCTTGTTTGTTCCCTAAAAATAGTAACGAGATTGTGTTCAGGTGCTGCTTTTTAAGGAAAAAAGAAAACAAAACAAAGTGAGACAAGCCTCAGTGCGCAGGTAGGTCAATACTGCCCGATTTCCACTTCAGAAAAGTCAAAATAAGTGATTCCCCAAAAGCTGCACACGCCATTTACCTCAGCTCTCGGTCAGTCCTGGGGACCTGGGAATCCTAAAACTGCAATTTGACTGAGCTCTTCTCTTTCTCTCTCCCGCAGTGCGCAAAGCTGTCCTGCCCTCTATGTTGCCCTTCCCAAATCCCCCACTTCAGCCAGGCAGTTATGGCTGATGACTTTTTGTCTCTATCAAGTATTTCTGACGAAGAAGAACCCAGCAGGATAAAACACACAAATCTTGTCTGTTATCAGTATTCAAAAAAAAAAAAAAAAAATTAAAAAAAAATTATAGACTAAGCAGTGATCTCAGCAAACCTGAGGTGTTTTTTTGTTGTTTTTTTTTTTAGTTTGGTGTAATCAGCTGGTAGTTTTCCCGCTGCCAAAGGAGTAGAAGCAGAACCACCTTCCACAAGCACTTCTGCGCTGCTTTCTTCTTGCCCATTTTGCATTGGTTGTGACTTTCTGCTCTGCTGGAACTACTGTCAAACCAGCCTGGCTGGAGATGAGACACAGGGAAACTTCAGAACAACCTCTGCCAGCAGTACCAGAAATCAGAATAATTTAGGGTGTTGCAAGTACAGCAACACCTTGTCAAACACAGCAAATAATGAGCTGGGAATCAACCTTCACCATCCTTGAATCAAAAAAAGATGAAAGCTGGAGGAACACTGGTTAGCTGTTACAAAGAATTGAAAGTGTCAGTCACAAAGGAAACTTCAGACAGGTGATACCTTTTCCAACTCCAAAAAATGACAGATAAAAAGGAAACATCCACAAAAAGGGATTTTATTTACTCATCTCTCCAATCTGGGAGTTGAGAAGGAATGCCTGGAAGTGCTCTGGTCTCTCTCCTGATCTTTATAGCCCCTTGGAAAGGCTCTCCAACCATCTGCAGACTTTATAAGTTATCAACCACTCCAGCTACCTGCTCCCCCTGCTCTATTGCTGAGCTAAAAAGAGATGAGTCAGGTAAACAAAAAAAAGCCAAAGCAACTAAAGCAACAAAAAAGGAGAATCAACAAAACCATAAATCCTTAAGGCTTGAATTTTTTAATTGAAGAGTAAAATGAACTTTAGTGTGATGGTCAAGGGTATATTAAGAAAAGTTATATGATATAGAGAAACATATAAAAATTGGGTGTCTGGAGTGCCTACTGGTTTTAAGGCTGTTTCCATTTGTGCAGGTGTCAGTGCTGCTTTTGCCTTACAGGGAAATTATCATGCACCTAGCCCATGAAATACTTTTAATGGATTTTTACAGTCTTACTGTGGAAAAGCAGGACTGAACAGCATCTTTCTTCTTTGCCTGATAACGAGCCTGGTTCTAAGCAATATTCTGTGTATTTAACTTCTTCATCCATACTTGAAACAAAATGCTGCTTGAGCTGAAGGTTTATAAACAAGGTATGTGACATTCATGTGTGACATTTCCTCCACCTACATCTCACCTCCTCCTTTTATTCCCCTTCCTCCTTTCTCTTTTTCTGTCTAACTTTGTTTAATTGCACCATCTACATTTCTTTTATATATCCACTCTCCTTTACTTCTCCCTGCTTTTCCTTTTTTTTTAACAAACTACTCTCACTTTCTCCATTCACTTTCTCTTCTCACACAGCAGCCTTGGATTGTGCAGATGGAGGGGCCAAACCTCTTGGTCAATTTTATCAAGAACATAGAGAGGAATAGGAAAAGAGTAGATAGGAGAAAAAGTACCCACATTTTACAAAAAAAAAAAAAAAAAAAAAAAAACAAAAAAAAAAAAAAAAAAACAAAAAAACCACAATGTTTTTAAGGCAAATAACCATGCTTACACCAAAATCAAAGCACAGTGATTCACAGAACTGCACATCCTCCTGTGCAAGAATTAATGATGGAAACAAAATACCTGAACTTCCCAAATAAATAAACGAACAAAAGACCCTACAACAAACATTTTCAGTTGTGGGCCAAAAAAGTGTGGAAAATATAATGGGGAAGAGGATTTAAGTTCTGTCAGCTTTTCAAAACAACCCTTTTTCCACAATCCAGAGCTTTGACACTCCCTGCCTGAAAATTCGACTTGTATTGACATTTTCTGCTTTCTCTCTGGTTTACCCATGAATCACCTGTTGTGCTGCTCCTGGGTACAAGATGCTGTTACAATTTGACATTTCTGCCACTGTGCACTGAGGACATTGCAGTGCTTGCTCCTACTGATTGCAAATGGGACACAGGGATCTCTCAGATGAAAATATTCATTATGGTATCACAATGCATGGCTACATTTATGCCTCGGTGGTCAGCAGTGCCTGTGTAGCAATAAACACCCTAGGAATAAGCAACTCTGAGGCAGAGCATGAAAATCTGGGATGGAAAATTCAGATGTCCTAAAAAATATAGATTTGTTTCCCAGCAGATTGATAATCGTGCCAGAAATCCACCAAGTGATTTCAGCATATCTAATTCTTATTTATTTATCCACTTCTGTCTGCTTGACCTTTCAAACAACTTTGTGGGTATGTGCCCCAATTCCTGAATTATGTTTTACTTAAATAAATTCCTATTAAAGTTTCCAAGGAGCTCATTCCTCATCACTGCAGGGCTGTTCTCACCACCCAGGTACCACCAACCATCACCTCACTTTGTAAGAGATCAAGGGTGGGGAAAGTTTGTGAAATAAATACACCTGGAGATGTAAAAAAAATCTTGCTGAGAGATATTAAATGAGGACAAAAAACCCTGAACAAATAAAAAACTTGACAGCTGTGGGGTTTTTTCTGTCTTGTGGGGGGGAAGAAGTAAAGAAAATCAAGAGAATATTAAAATTATCTTGCTTATGAAAAGAAGAGAAAATATAAATGTGAGACATAGGGTAAAGTGCGACTTTGCCTCTTTTTATTTCCAAATAACTTCCCATTTGGGAAATTTAGGTGTGATTTTTTTTTTTTTTCCAATTTCCCTCACCCTAATAAAAGTCACCACAAAAAAAAAAAAAACCCTCATTCACTGATAAATATATGGAAACTTTAATGGTTACCAGAATAAGTGTGCTAAATAAGGATACAAAATTAAATGCTAAAAGTAGAGCTATTTATCATACTGCTTTTACTTTCCCATTCACATATCCAATTATATATAATATTTTTTTTTTTTTTTTGAAGAGTGGCTATACTTTGGAATTCTAACTCCCATCCTAACAAACATGTTTTTATTTTTTTTTTTTTTATTTTTTTTTTTTTTTCTGATACAGCTCTGTGCTGAAGAGCAGGAATGTTACACTTTATCATTCCATAATTCATGGAAGCACCACGCTATTTGAAACAACAAAATCGTGACCCACACGTTTGTCTAAAATAACAATATCACAATTTTGAGGGCTGGAAGAATCCAGTTCACCACCCACATCCTTTTATCCTATGACTGTTCTTAAGGAACATCATTTCCCTTTCCCAGAGGCAGCTCCCAAGTGCTGATGGCAGAGTCCTCACACTGCAGACACCACACAAAAACCGCAGCTTCACTTTTTTGACATTAATGGGTTTTCTCTAACATATGATGGAGAAAATGCCTCATTTCCCCCCATCATCTCTGAAAGAGATGCTGAGTGTCTTTAGTCAGCTGTGACGATGCCACCATGTGTGACAACATTCTGACAGCTTTGAAGGGAACGAAAAAAATTTCCGTAGTCTGGAGAAAGCAACATCTTCTTGCACGTGAGGAAATGAACCTGCCAGCTAAGAAGGAAAATATTGTTGTTTTTGCACGTAGGAAACTGAGGATCAGAGATTATTTCAGCAAAGTCATGAGAGATCAAAATAAAGGGCAAGCACTGAAGTTCAACCACGGCTATGAATCATACTCAAAAGTTACAAAAACCATCAGGAGTTGCAGGGATTAACAGCAGCTTATTCCATCAGGAACTGGGAACAAATCACCTGTACGAAGGCATTAGGGCACACTGGACATGTTAACCCAGCCCATTCCTGACATTCCAGCAGATTCCACACCTGGCAGGCCAGGCACAGCCTCTGCTGCCAGGAGGAGAATGCAAATCACAAGCTGATCCCAGCCTGAACCCACAATTAATGATTCCATGATTTGTCATTACAATCCTTGATTGCAGGACATGACCCTGCCTTGGCACACACACTCCAACTCCATCCACAACGCTCCCTCTCCTCTTCACATGCCAATGTCTTGAATTCAGCAAAAGCACCTTCAAATTCCAGATTTTGAATGTGAGATTTATATATCACATAGGAACACGGTGGCTTTTTTAATTCATTTAAACCCACTGAAATGCAGATATTATTGAGCAGCCTGGTCTAGTGGAAGGTGTCCCTGCCCACAGCACCGGGGTGGGAATAGAGGGTCTTTAAGGTCCCTTCCAACACCAACTATTCATGATTTCATTATGATTATTATCTATTGTCACAACTAGACAGAAGTGCTCTCCAGTGCCTAAGTACTGTAGCTACAGCTCATCTCACATTGCTTGTTGTGGTTTTATTTAGATCAGAAATTTGCATGAAACATTCAGATAACACATGATACATATGTGCAGACACTTACATATTTTTTTTTCACCCCATTCCCGCTGTTGTTTAGTGAAATGATGGCATCTTTCACAAAAGCAGCAACAGAGAAGACTGTTACAACTCTACTATGGAGAGGCAAAATGTGAATAAACAATCCTGAATGCAGAGATTTTTTTTTTTTTTTTTTTTTAATTGCTTTTCTCTTGTGGCACGGGTTTCAGGCTGCACCAAAAAGCCAGGGCAAATCCCTACCAGTTATTCATTAAGCCAATTTGCTCACACACAATAAGCTATTAAAGTCATAATGAATATCCTATAAAAGCAATTTAAGAAAATAGAAGAGATACACACCACAGTCAAGCCCTTTACTGTAGGATATTAAACTTGTTTTCTACTCCATAGGGCATCCATAATTTTATGTCTTTCTTCCACAATGAACTTTATAAGCAAGCTAGAGGATTTATCCTGATTTCGCTCTCTAGTCACGCTAAGAAGACAGAAAAAAAACAGAGCACATTATCGTGTTACAAACAAATCTCTGGCAACTTCAGGAAGAATATAGATTCTCACAGAATTCAGTTAACCTCTTGGGTAAAACTGTATTTCTAAGTATAACTTCATGAATTTGTAGACAACAAACAGGCAGCATAATTTAGATTTGGCTTTGAAATACACAAAAATATTTTACTGGGCTGACATAGCTCTCAGCACCAACTCTCTGAAGTACTCAGCAATTCAAAAAGGAAAAAAATGAGAGAATGCTGGAATTCATTTACTCTACCACCAGAGATGGGCTTCAGCTCTATAGATGGCCTATGAAGTTCAGTTTCTTTCAATTCACACACATAATTATGTTCCATTTTTGTTAAACAGACTTTGCAGAAAGGGTTCTGTTGGTGGCTGCTTTTGTCCTTTTCTCATTTGTCTTGGCTCACAGGAAAACAGAGGTATTATGGCAGACAGTTACAAGCTATTCTTTTCCCCAAACAAACCTTTATTGCCTAAAAATATAATGCAGCTTTTGTTTACAGTCCTTAAAATTGGGTGGTATAAGATATGTTGAGTGTTTAGCTTCCAACTGTCTTGCAGGATATAAAGAAGCCAAGCTACAATCTTCAGGTTTCAGGTACATTTTTAGAAACACAATTTTTTGTCTCAGAGAGCTTTACCTTCCGGTAGCATTCACAGAACCAAAATCACTGCAATACAGGAGTGAAAACCTAATATTTGTTTGACACTGCCTGGATGAATTATCATCTCTTTTCTCTTTTTCTTGTGCTACATTTTCTGATGGCAAAAATATTTTAATCTGTGCTAACAGGTGACTGTCAAGTGATGCTACAGCATTCAGGTAGGAACAAAGTGATGGCTGCTCTAAGTCTGCTCCTCAAAGGCAAAACCCTAAATCTAATTATAGCAATGCAGTACTCTCCTGCATGGAATTTATCCTACTTTTACTGACAGGTAATTTCAAAATTCCCCCTCTCCTTCTCTTTTGTTTTAATTCAAGTCATTTTTTTAAATTAATTTTTAAAACTTGGCTATGAGAATCAGGGAGGGATTAACCAAGAGAAAGACAACAAAAGACAACAGAAGAGAGGCTTTTGGTGTAATTTTCACTGATTCCATCAAATCATGCATTTTTATCGTTTATTTAGTTCAAACTCAACATCTGATGCATGGTTGCCTTTGATTCAGAGTGACAAGAAAGAAGTTTACTGTTCAAGATTAATCATGTTCTTCTGTTCCCACTCTCCTTCTGCTCTAAGATTTAGAAGGATGCACTCAACAGTAGTTTTATTTTCACATTATGAAAAAATCTGGTTTTGATTCCATTTATTTGTAATTTATTCTTCCACATTTCTTACTCAATAGTAATGTAAGTAATGAATGTAATAAACATTCATTTCATTCATTACTTTTGTACTTGACTAATAAATGGTGACTACTCTCACAAAGTCCTGTTTATCTATTATTCTAAAATGTGTTGTTTGTCTATTTCTTCTTTGTTCTTCTCACCTTTGAAACATCCTTATGGTCACTATCTCTCCATTTAGTATCACTTGGAAAAACTCTAGCTCCTGTTTTTGGTACAGGGAATGATGCTACTGCCCCTTTCCCAACTGTTTCAAGGCACACCTCACCAATCACCCAAGGGTCCTGACACCATGAAATCATATTTTCTTTTTTTTTTCTCCCCTGGAAATGTTCAAAGTCACGTTGGATGAGGCTTGGAGAAACCTGGTTTAGTGCAAGGTACAAGGGGATTGGAACTGGGTGACCTTTAAAAGCCCCTTCCAGCCCAAACCATTCCATGATTCTAGGATTTTTCTCTTTTACTCTTGATGTTAATCTTCATTTTGTACAAAGCCTGCTGTGTCAGGAGCAGATCTGTCAATCCAAAACTTACCATGTATTTATCAAATCACACTCATTAGTAACAAAAAAAGGAATAAACCCATTTTTTTTTGTCTTTAATAATCTCATTCATTTCTTATCTGAAGCTTAACAAAGCCATATTTTCACGGTAAGTAGCAATTTTTCCCACATGATTGCCATCAATGTCTACAGAATCCTAGCTTTTATTTTAAATGGTATTTAAAAGAGATTTTGTCATTTACAGTTGCAAAGATAACTGCTGAAACATGAAAGCAAGAATATCAATGCTGGAGCTGCCTCCTAAGCCTGACAGATGCAGTGCCTCTGCTGCTCAGAACAAGATGCTAAGCAGCCATGGTGAAATTAAAAAATATATATATTACATAAAAAAAAAAAAAAAAAACCACAACCCCTCAAAATGATTTAACAAACCACATAAGTAGCTTTTCGAGACTGACTCCTCCCCACTTTGTGTTTCTCCTAAGAAACTTGTAAGGAAACTCCTTTCTTTCCTGCTTGTCAAATATGGCAGATTTTGATGATAAAAAGAGTCCATTCCAGAAAACTGGAATTGACAAAAACATTCCTGTTCCTAAAGGCAAGCACAGGGTCTGCACAAAGGAGAGATGAAGATGGGATCAGAGGGGAGGAAGGTGAAGGAAGGCAGATCATCCAGCTTCCCTTCTGTGTTCACTTGCTCTTGAAAAGTTTTTACCCTTTCTGGACTCCACCAAGAGAAGCCCACTGCCCCAGATTGGTTTTTCAACTGCCCCTGACCCGAAGGATGGGATCACATTTGTGCAAATTCTACACACAACACTGCAGTCAGCAAAGGACATGATGGCTGGGACACCCAACAGTGAATTTCTTTGTGATAACCCAATCTGCCCCACTCCAAGAGCTGTAACTCATCTGAACCTCAGACTTAAATCCAATTCTAAAACCATTGATTTCAACAAAAAAAAAAAAAAAAAAAAAAAAACAAAAAAAACAAAACCACATTCTCTTTCAACACAGAGGTAATCAAATATCTGGGCTGTTTTGCTGCTGATGGGTTTTACCTGATTAAATTACTACTGGGAGGACAAAAGCATTGTTTCAACACTCTGAGCTCACCAAAGTAACACATAAAAATACTGTGCATCAGCAAAATCCTGACAATCAGGGGTTAATTGAAATGCTGGAATGAAACATAATAAACTAATCAATATTTATTGTCAATTATTTGCAAATGTGTAGATAAACAAAGTAAATGGATGTGGCATTTCCCTTCCAGTAAACTAAATACTGAAAACCACGACACCAGTAATTAGACAAATTAGCTGTACATTAAGCAAATGAAGTAAATAGAGAAGTTTAAAATACAATATATCTCTAAAGAGAGAAGAAACTTAATTTCTGACTATAGGAATGGGCAACAGTGGAATTTGAACTGAGAAAGCCTCAATTCTACAATTACATCAACTTTTCCTGCATTAAGAGTTAGTTATTGCCTTGTGATTGACTAAACCTTTCCCTGGTAATGGCCAGAGCATTCTGAGCTGAAGGATGATATTTTTATGGACTGCTGGCCGCTTTTAATTCCTTTATAGCACATTAAAATATAGACACTCTTTTAGCCATTTTAACCTTGTTTGGCACAAATGGTTGCACTTGAAATTCATCGACTTAAATGGTCCATGGAAGGTACCATTAAGAATTGCTGTAGTGATTTTTTTTTTTTTAACTTACAATGCATTTAATTATTAATGTCCCTCTATCATTTATGGCCCATTGTTTTTCAGATTTGCCTCATCTTTCACCTTACCTGTTCAAAGAGATACAGAAGCCAGAACAAAGAATTCCAGATACAAAGACATCCACGGCTCTCACCAGACCTTGCAATAGTCCAGACTGTCTATTCTTTGAATTTTGGTGATTACACAAATTCCAAGGTTAGGCTCAATAACAACCTGAGGGCAACAATGACATATATACATGATAATCTGGAGACACTATAGGCTCATACACCATTAAATGTATTTTTCACGCATATCTATATATATATATGCACTATTTTTTTATTTGTTCTTACTTTAGGATGACCTCTGAAAATAATGTATTTATGTTTCTTTCATCTCCAGTACAAATTGAGGAATACAGGTTGGCTCTCTGATTTTCAGTAACAAGAGGGCCTGTAACCTTCACAGATTATTGATTTTCATAAGTTTTCCTTGAACGACTCCAGTGTTGTCAAGATTTAAATCTGTAATCTGCAAATACGGATCTCCTTTCTGTAAAAATCCAACAGCAGTGATAAACAGAACATGCCTTTGAAATAAAGAAGGAAAAAAAAAATCCCATAAAACTACCCTTATTCATCTAGCCAGTAATTGTCTTTACTTCTTTTTTGTTTTTATAAATGTTGAAACAATTAAATCTTTTGTAACATTGCTGAAGGAGTCAAGGACAACCTGCTTTCTTTTTCTGTACAGTAAGAGAATTGTAAGAAAAAAAAAACCTAAACCAAGAGTTATTTATTTATCTTTCTTGGAATCATTACCTATTAGCTATTCCTTTCAATAATTTCCTATGATTTTACTGTTCTGTAAATAAAACTGGGCCAGATCTCCCAACAAACCTTTTCCCTCTGATTTCCATTTCCCAGCTGCACATCAAAAAGTAAATTCTTGTATCTTGTCTTGGAGTAATTTACCCCAATCCCATAAGGGCAGCCCCAAAGCAACAACAGTGCTGAGCCTGTCCCCCATTCTCTCCAAAATCCAAAGGGAACAGCTGGAGCCTGGGAGTGGATCTGGGGAGGGTGAAACAGCTCTAAGAGGAAGTAACCGAGTCGAAGGAACAGCCAGATTGAAAATATGTGTTGAAGCTCCCAAGGTGACTGAGAGCCAGGGAATTTCAGGTTAAAGGGCTATTGCAGAGGTGCTTATATTTTTTTCAAGCTTAAGTCAGTGCTAGATAAATCAATATAGAAGCAAATCCTATCCCTTTGGAAAAAATAAAAACCAAACAAACCAAACCCCAAAAGATTATTTGGGAGGAAGAGAATGGAAGAGTAAAGCTAAGAGCCCAAAATTCTGCTTTCTTATTAAATAAAAGCATTTATCTGAAACTTCATATTATATGTCACCACTAGAAAAAGAAAAGGTTTATTACATGCATGAATATTAACAAGAAAATAATATAATTTGTCTAAGACGTGAGTTCTGTGCCAGTGCTGATTTCTACAAGGTTAACACAATCTCTCAGTCTGTGTAAAGATCATGGATACATCAACTGAGTCCCATCTCCCTGATTTTCCTTCCCGATCTTTGAGGAAAACTATCTGACAGGATATCATGAAGCCCAGAGATCCTGACACCTAAGAATACATTCGTCCCTTTTCCTGGGCATGCTCTAAACCAATCCTAACCACCACAAAATATCAATTTATCACTTTCCAGCAGAGCATTAAATGGCACAACTCAGCTTTAATACCAAAAAGCACAAATACCACAGAAAACCAGAGGATTCAGTGTTGCAAACTCCTTACAGCCTTGGACACCATCTCTAAAGGGGGGTCAGACACACTGAAAATTCTCCTTTGAACTTTCTAAATTCTTTATAACTTGTTTGTGATGCTGTTTAATAACCCAAAGAAACAACAGAACGCATTGACTCTCAAAAGAAAAAAAAAAATCACGTGAATATGTTAAAAGCAACAAAGGGAGTAACAACATTTGCAAACACTTTTCATTAAACAACTCTGTCCTTTCATGTCAAATCTTTCAATAAAGCTGTATTTTCTTGGGAAAAAAAAAGGCCAATGTAACAGTAAACTTTAAACTTTAGGGAAAACAAACTGAATCTGCTTCAACTTTCCAAATATGATGTTAAGTCAGCATGAATATATGCCTCCAGTTTGAAGAACATGTATGGAACCACCTTAGGAACAGGATAATGAAAACATTTTTGATGTATCCTGACAGAAATCTGAATTTAGTACAATTATCCACAAGAGTTCACAACTGTGCCCGTTATGAACATTTTTTATACCTGCACAAGGAAGTATGGAAACAAAACTTGTCCCCCAACTTTTTAATAAATGTCTTTTCATTTTCAGTCTCATCTCCATTTACAATCTGTGATTTAGCTCAGGCTGGGGAAGCATTCTAGGGAAACATCACTTCACACTTGCTCTATGGTTAAATTTTCCTCCTAGACACCTCCTGTTGCCTGTGCTGTTCTATGTTTTCACAAAGTCGTGGGAATCTTATTAGAAACTGTTTTCCAAGGAAGTAATGGAATTCATTGGGCCATATTGAATCACAGAAAAAAAAAAGAAATTTTAGTTCACCAGATTTCTTCCAGAGCTGGGAATACAGAAGCAGCAGCTTCCATGGGTTTACATATGGATAGATTCATATATTTAGGTCTGATATTTCAGTACAAGCAGAACAGAATGTATTTTCTATATAGGAAGGAAAAAACCAAAACAAAAGTATGGAATGGCTAAGAATAGTCCTAAAATTTCTGCACAGTAACAAGAGATACCTTTCAAAGAGAAAGCTTTCAAAGTAAAATAACAAGTTTTCCAGGGTGCTTTTCTTCTTATGCTTTCAGTGCCCTGCCCATACAGAGTAACAATTAACACCACAACAATAATGTAGAGGTTTGTTAAAACCATCCATTACAATTTTATAAGAAAATAAAGCTCTAATCCTTCATGTTCTCACTGAAGAGCAGGTAAACCATATATTTATTGCTGGGATTTCTTCCCTAAATAAATAATGCATACTAAATAACCAACACAGAATGACAGTCAACAAGCCAAACCACTGAAAGAGCCTCTCCTTCCATTTTTAATTTCCAAACTTTCATTCATTTGGGCCATTTTTGCTATGCTACCTGCATTTATACTTTCTGCTGACACTTGCATAATGCCCATTATAAATGGAAAATTAATGAGGAAAGTTGCTTAAATATTGCCTCCAGTTTCCCAGAGATTAACATTTTTTTTAAGCAGATGCAAACTCATTTTGATATGTTATGGTCTTTAGCAATAAGTAAATTATACTGTTTCTGAAAATTGGTATTAAATTAATCTGCTGGTGTATTCTGAATTTTGCTACGGCACCTGGCTAATTCAGTAAACACTTATTCCAACTGTATCAGCCATAAAATTTGGTTATTCAAGTTAATAGGCCTAGGACTGGTTACAGATATTGCTCATGAGTTTGTATACAGAAAGTATTAAAACTCCCAATTTAGGCAGGCTCTGTATGAACTGTGACACTTGTATACTTATATAAATGATAATGTAAGTAAATAAATAAATAGAGGGACAAGTAAATGCTGGACCAATCCTCCCAGAAAGAAAAAATGTCAAACTGGAGAAGGATGAAAGTGGGAATTTTCCTTTTTTGATGCTAGGTCTTCAAGGTGTACAGATCTTTAAAAAATGTTGCAACCTGCAGTAGAATAAACTTAGTAAATTTTCTTGATTTGAAAGCAGGAACAGTAAGTGGCACACTGGTTTCTTGTTAAATTTCTGAACTGTAAGTAAGTCTAATTGCATTATATTCCTACTTTGGGAGAAATAATCTCAAAAGGCAGTAAGAATTTAGACCCACTGAAGGACATGAATAACTCCAGACTCACTGGGAACAACCAAATATCTTTCCCATTTTCTTTCTCTTCTGTTGTGTTTTTTAAGGTGTCTGTGGCATCAGCGATTTCAATTCTCCCAGTTCTACAAAAACCCCAGTTCCAGCTCCCTCTTTTGTATTTCCAAGGGGACAAGAGGTAGAGGAGCTGCTGCATCACTTGTACAGAAAATCATTTCCAGTCCATAAGCCATTTCAAACAAATTTACTTTCTCATTATATTTGAAACATAAAAACAAGCAAACCACGATATGAGATCACCAACTAATCCCTTTTCCTGCTGCACAGACTCACATGAAAACTTCTCCATTTTTCTCAATTTCTCACCTAAATTTTCTTGTTACTGCTGGAATCTGTTTCAAGAGTAATCATATGATAGTTCACATCCTTTGGTCAAAATGTGAGATTATTTTCACTGCCAGGGAGATTAGTTGTGGATATATAAATAATGTATTATTTCTCTGCAGTCATCCAAAACACTGATCTATTGAACTGGTACGAATCAATGATGACAAATATCAAAACTTCACATTTCCTTCTCAAAAATTTACAGCTCAAATTATGTAGTACACGGAACATCTCAATTGAGCATTACTTGGCAATATCAGAAAAGAGAAATTTGGAAATGTGATTTGTCTTCTTCCATCAATACTAATAAGAGTTCTTTAAAGCAAAGCATTACATTTCCTTTCTCTTGGTTCAATTCTTAATCCAAAGTAAACTATTGTTTTTTGTACATTATAATCCAACAAGGGCGTTATAATCAAGCCCATTTTGTGTGTGCGTGGGAGGGGGTACAAGGAGGGTGCTCGGGGCTGATTTTATTTAAAGAGAAGCTGAGAAGTTTTCTGGTGAAAGGCTCTGCTGATAAATGGTGGTTAGGAGAAGAAAATTGGTTATTCAGTGAACAAAGTGGTGTGTAATTTATTTTACTTCATTAGATGCTGAATTCTTCAAACACTGCTAGGAATTAGAAAGCTTTGAAACTAATTATTGTAAGTACATTTAATCATAGCTTTGAAGTTACTTTCAACATAGCATATTCTTTTTGATTAAATTATATCTTTCTGCCATTCCTCTACAAGTACCCAGTTCAAGGGCAGAAGAGGAGAAAAAAATACCAACAAACCTTTCAATGAAAACAACAATAATTTTGCTCTTGTTTTTTTCTGAAATATTTCCACAACCTCCTATTGCTACGAGCATACCAGCTCCTGCAGAAACTTAAGTACAATTTCTAATACATAAAAATTATCACAAAATTAAACAATTATGTTATTATACACGGTACAAATAATTTCAAGGAGGGAAATAAAATAGCAGGGAGCACAAAGATGAACTCAAATGCACTTGCAAGGTACAGGCATTTGCTGGACTAAAGATTAAAGGAGTTCAGTATATTCTCTCTCTCACCCTTGCTTCTTTGTACATAGAGCAGTGGTAATTCAAGCTCTCAGTTACATGGTATTTCTCTTTATCATGATAAATAATGGCTGAAAGGAGCAATTTTGGTTCAAGGCTGCCTCCTGCTTGAAAGCAAATTTTGGTTCAGTGATTTAAGGCAAAGCACTGTGAATCTCCTCCCTGTTCCTGACTTGACTTGGGCACAAGCAACTGGAAATTGGATAAATCTGATGAAAGAACACAAATGCAGCTTCAGGAAGCTTTGCTGATTTCAGTGATTTCCAGTCACCTTCCCTATTTTCAAATGTGCATCTTGTACTTCAGGGATTTCACTGGATTTCAATTGGTTCTGTAAAGCTCCAAAAGTGAAGAATAATAATGTTTTTATAGTCTGAGTATTTTTCCCTTTTCTTTTGTAAAGAACCAATATATTAGGAATATTCATATCCCTGGAAGTGTTCAAGGCCAGGCTGAACAAGGCTTGGAGCAAACTGGGATAGTGGGAGGGGCTGGAACTGGATGATATTTAAGATTCCTTCCAACCCAACATTCTATATTCCATATTTCCATGTTATCTCACAGACAACGAACACACTAAAGGAGAGAAAAGCACTTTTTCTTCTTCTCTTTCTTAGGGTTATTAACTGTCTGCCCAGCTTGTAACAATAAATAGTAAATTACCTTTATGGGAGAAATTAATGTATTTCATAGCCTAAAGTTATGCAATTTTCAGTATTTCCATCTCTACAACATTGGCTCTTTATTGCATTTGGCTGAAGGGTTGGGAAGGTTAACCGGGTAAGATTTATTTTGTAACACTATAGAGAAACATTACAGCCTTAAATGGCCAAAAAAAGTCCCACAGAAACAGAGAAACAAAAGCACATCTCCGTGACCTAATTTGTCTTCATATTATAAAAGGAAATGGTAACAAAGCTGTTTATGTGGATCACCAGAATGAAAACCAAGAGAAAGGAAGCAGGAAAAGACAAAGCGTGGCCTGGAGTCACGAGCTTGTGAGAGCCGTTAGAAATTTCTAGAGAAGTAGGTTAAGGAGATAAAAGAAGAAACAATACTTTAGCTGATCAAACAGAGATGTAGCCGTATACAAATAACGAGATATCAAAGGGAAATAAAAGAACATCTACTGAATATTATCATCAACATTGGAGAACAAAAGAAGGAGAGAACATCTCTTTCTTCTTCAACTCCAAAGCACAATATTCGACAAATAATTGCAGCCTATCCCCAAAATGTCATCCAAGTAAAAGAAAAACAAAACAACACCTAAATGGCACAAAGCAGTGGATTTGCTTGTTCTTTTTACTTTCTTTCTTAATGACATATTCCATCAGTTCTGAATTTGTCAGAAACAGTGATCAGAGGAGGAAAAATCTCTTTTGTTATTGTCTACCTAAAACTTCAAAACAGCAGGGACACTGAGTGCAACACAGCTCTATCAAAGTGAGCATTTATAATTTTGAAGTTTGATATTTATAAATTTACAAGGCTTTCCTAGTCATGCTGCTCAGAGCTATCACAGAAAAGCACATCACAGAAACTGTAAATATTTGGAGGCATCTCCTATTTTGGCTCAATCTGAGGGCTTCAGTGCACACAGCATATCGAGAGTTGGGGGAAAAGAGAAAACCTCAAACATTTTTCCTGCCTGTCTCAGCAAAAACTCATTAAATATTATTAGCTGCTATTCATTCACTTATTTTGGTGATATTCTTTAACTTCAACCATTGGCCAACCAGTTCAAGTATACTTTTTACACAGGGAATTTTCTTTAGAAATATCCCTCATCCCTATTCATCCTGGCTTTCCCTGCTAACATCATGTTCAGCCAATCTTTGAACACCCACATCACCAGGAGCTAAAATAATATCTTAATCTGTTTTGCACAGAATGCTGATAAACCATTCCAAGCTTCCCAATCAATCAATCAATCAATTCCCATTGTGTAACTAAACTGCTGGATAATTTCTAAGTAAACTGAAAGACTCCCTAATATTTGAGCAATATGAAAGTGCAAAAGAATCTATTCTGAATTTGTGTGGAAAACAGGAAACATTTCTGCTGCAAATATCAAAACCAAATTGTTAAGTAAAAAATAATTTGAAATCTGTTTGTTGTGGGACACATAATTAGGAATATTATTTTAGTAAAATTCTAATTCTTAAGCCTTTGATACTTGTAAGTTCTAAAACAGAAATACACAGCTTTTTTTTTTTGTCCATGCTCTGCTTTTACAGCAGCAATATTGATGTAAAATACACCACACTACACAAATCTGCATTATATGGATTTCTGATTTCTTTTCTAGTCAACAACATCTCCTTTACATTTACAATGTCAAGTCCTCAAATGTACCTGCTAAATGGAGCGATTATGTATTTCTAAATCACAGTCAGCTTCAACACAAAACAGAATTTAGGAAATTTATGGTTATACCTAGACATTTTTCTCAAAAACTCTATAAATATATTCTCTCCAATTTGCTTTGCTTCCCTGGTATTATTGTGCAGGAAAACAGAATTAACTTTCTGGACTGATTTACTGGAGTCTTGCTCTCTTAGAGCTTGTGATCCCATCAGTTAAACATTTCTGCACAAGAAAACCAAAAAATGCAGATAGAGATGTTTTTATGGAAATGTGTAAGCCCAATGACAGTGAACTACCAGGGCCCTAAAACAATTCCAGAGACAAGGAGGAAGGGAACAGTAGGAAGCTGGATTCCTTTTGAATTGGTATCTACAGCCAAATAAATGCAATTTATAATCGACACAAAATGGGGTTTAATAGTTGGGGTAATTTTCGATGTATTTATATATAAATATCAAGGCATGTAAAAAAATACAAAAAAACCAAAATCCGTGAGACTTTTCAAGGCATATATATGTGTTTCCTATTATTATTAGAAGAAAAAAATAATTACTAGTATTTTTATTGTTGCTTTCACAAATTCAAATTTTTCTGATTTATTCTGATCTGAATTTTCTTCTTAATTCCTTATTAACTACAAGGCTTCCTTCAATATTTTGCAGATTCTAAGTCACCACATTTCATATATCAATCTGCACTGTCATATCCGAAGGTTTGATTTCTCACCATAATTATAATTGGACTGTGAATCCCCATAACTAATCTTGCAGACAATTGTCAATATATAATAATAAAAGTAATAGAAGAGATTTCTAGTGGAAAAAAAAACAGAAACAAGAAGGGCATACAAAATATTTAAATTCTTATTATAAGAGGAATTCATGTTTAATTTTATTTTTTTTGTTGTTATTCTATCAGATGCTTGGATATTCAAAAAGCTCTACA
The DNA here is from genome assembly GCA_009741485.1 of Malurus cyaneus samueli. NCBI lineage: Eukaryota > Metazoa > Chordata > Aves > Passeriformes > Maluridae > Malurus > Malurus cyaneus. Next base: position 3,861,431 of record CM019217.1, on the reverse strand, counting down.
AAATGGCATCATGTAGAGCTGCCAAAAGTCACCATGCTAGGAAGCTTGTCAATTCAGTCTTTTACTCACATTGGAAAGAAAACCATCTTTAAAATATTAAATACAGCTGTGGGTTTTAGTCCCACAGTAACTTCATGACTGTGACCTTCATAAAAAGCCTTGGCAATCTCACAGTCATAGAACTCATCCAGGATATTAAGGAGAGCCATTGAAGGTCAGCACTGAATTGCTCTGATTAAATTCAAAATACAAAATCAGATTTTCACTGTGCATTTTCTCATCCTTTGATAATTTAAATTCTCTTTGGTAATTAAAGAATACAAAAAATGCTTTAAGAGAGAGATTATCCTACAGTGACCACTGCAGGTAGTTTACAATATGGCTTATTTTATAACAATGATGTTCTGAATAGGAATGTAATGACAAGAGAAAGGATAAAAAGAACAACCAGCAATACATGATAAAACTATTCATCCTGCTCCTAATTCATCACCTGGGAGATGCCAAACTGACCATGACCGGGCACCTACAGCAAATTGTTTAAAGGATAATTTGGTATGTGATGGAAAAATAAAGAGATTTGGGAGGAATCAGAAGAAACACAATTATTTAATATTTATAGTTCCATTAAGGCTTTAACAAATCTTATCTTGCTCCAGTAGTACCAAAGAAAGGACTGTGGGAATGGTGTTCAAACCTACAACCAATTGTCACTCATCAGTCCACCACTCAGTACAAAAAAAAAATAAAATAAAAGGGGAAAATAAAAAACCCAAAGAAAAATCAGTAAATAGACCTCAAAAACCCCACCAAAATACCTGAAGTGAAAACAGTCAAGATCACCTGGCAAGAGCTCATGGTTTATGACAGTACTTATCATAGGTTTTGCAGTATTTTTCCAAAAAAGAGAAACAAAAATCAGAAATGAGCCATTTGCTACTCTTCATTCTCCTCATCATTATTTATAGAGATCAATGCTTTTTCAACTCTCACACGCAGGGAAGAAACCCCACCATTCCCTGCAGAGAACCAGCACTTTGCAGATTTACAAGAGCCTTGTATTTCTACAGAAAAACATCAAAATACTTCCCCCAGCAAACATTCACATCCTGTCTACAAACCCCCTTTAGCAGATGGGCTGTTTGTAGTACAGGAGAGGGGAGGGAAGAATAGGGAAGGAATTCCATCAAACCATGGTGTTTGTGGGACTGACTGCTCAGCGATGCCTCAGGTAACACACTCAGCCCTCTTGTTCTAGAATATTCTGTATTTTTTCAGAACAGATTTGCCATTATCACTGGGAAATGTTTCTGTGGGGGGAAGAACCACAGGGAGCTCTGGTCTACTGTTGTCAATAGTTTTCATGCACAATGAAGAATGTACTGATCCATCCTTTCAGTCTGGCTTGACAGTAACTAATACCTAGCTACAGTGATTTAAAATAGATTATTCATCATTTTTAGGACTAATGTCAAAAAAAAAAATAAAATCAATATGTCATTTCTTAGACTCACCTGGAGATGGTTCTTCTGCTTTCAAGAGTTCCATCCATAGAGGCATCCAAACTGCACATACTAAAAGCCATTTATGCATCTTAAAAATTACTCCCATGTCACACTTAAAAATGTGATTCCAGCACACTCTGTCACATAGAGACAACTTCAAGAATGCCAGCTTCTGCATAAGTTTTTGTTGCATCCCCTGCAAGGTCTAATAACCAAAAATACACCAACTTTAATGTTGGAATCAGAATATTTGGGTGAGTCTGTGAATCTGGCCCAGAGCCCTCCTCACCCTCTACTGCCTCAGCCTCCTTACTCATCTCATGGGCTATGCATGCAAATTTCCCAGTTCTCCCAAGGTGGGACAGCCAAGGGACCTGCAGAAGAGGCTCACAACCACCTCAGATCAAATGTGTCCGAAAAAGAGACATTCAATGGTGCCCAGTGCGTGGAACAAGTGCCATTTGTGTGAGAAAATTAAAGTCCTGTGATATTGTGAGTGGGGATAGAGACGGCATAAGAACTTCATTCCTTGACAAATGCAAACCACCTTGGGAATGCTCCATAACAAGATCAAGCAAGAGAGAGGCCAGCAAAATAGCAGCAAAAATACTGTTACCCTTTGACAATTTAGGAACTATCCGATTTCATTTTGGAGGCTGCCTAAAGTACTCTGAAAGTTACTTTTTAAAGAAAAAACAACAAGAGAACTTCAGGATTATTGTGCTATGTCTTGAGCTGCTTCACAGCTCACCACACAAGCTGATCAACCAAAGACACAAAAAGTAACTACAATTTAAAATCAAATGTTCCAATAGGTTGTGTCACATCTACTATAATAACAAAACTTGATTGGTTTGTCTAAAGCTGTTTTTCTTTTTCAAAGCACAGCCTGAAAGTATAAAATAACATCAGGTCACTCTTCAGGCTTTCCACCCGCGCTGTGTGCTGCTGTCAGAAGAAAATTATAATGCTTTTAAAAAGTAGTTTAAAGAAAAGCCTAGAATCATGTCTAACACAAAGCCTGCTCCTGAACAAACAGCCCATGGTAGTTTTTTGGGGTTTTTTTTTTCAAGTTTTAGCTCTACTTCATTAACAGAAGTTTGACTGATTGGAAAGTCAAACCTCCCACTTTCCTTGCTTTACCTATAGCCTTTCTAATTAATTTCTACCCTTTCACAACATTTCTATTTGCATTACTTAAAATGGCAAAATTATGTCTGTGATAGGACAAGTGTCTTTCCTAATATACCATATGGTGAGATCTCTCATAGTTTGACAATATTTAACAAGATCTGCTCATTTCTGCAAATCCCCTGTTGCCCAAGCCCTTGATTAGATAAAGTGTTTCTGTGAAATTCAGCTATCTAATTAGCCTGTTTGATTATCTGAAATAAAATTAAGTCTCCAAAATTGTTAAATCACCATGTACTTTTCCATCACATTGATCTGCTGCAAGTAGAGAAAACCTGAATATTTCTCACCTGAACACTTTTCATCACACAAAAAGAATGACAAATCCATGGCTCTGCACCCATTTGCCCGAGTTAAAACACCAGTGACAACTCGTGATGAGTGGTCCAGACCCCGTTTGAGGAAATAAATGGGTGAAAGGAGATTCCTGTCACATTTGGATCAGGGACAGATCAGAGCCAGGGTCACCTCCACCCTCTGCTCTTTGCTCTTCCATCTCAGGGATGGCGACTCCACCACTTCCCCGGGAAGCCTGTTCCAATGCTTAACCACCCTTGCTGCAAAGAAATATTTAATATCCAACCTGCACCTCTCCTGGATCACCCTGAGGTGATTTCCCCTTGTCCTCTCAATTTCTTATCTTCACAGATCCCTGAAACTCATGGCACTACATCACAGAGTCACTGGGAGAGGTTCCATCCCTTGATGTCACTTGCTCAGCAACCACAGGACACCCCAGGAAATTCCACTCACATGATGGAATATTTCCTTTTTTACAAAAGATAGTCTGTTCCACACAATCCCATTTTGCTGTTCCATATTAAAATTCTGCTGGACTCACTCCTACTCATGATTAATCTCATTATTCTTCAATTAATTTGGGAAGACCAGCAACTCATTTTACACTACCATAATTATTTCTATAATGCCAGCCAAAGCAAATTACCTTAATACATAACAAATTAACATATGATGGCTCACATTAAAGGTTTTTCCTCTTCAAAAAGTACACATGGATTAAGGAAATGTAAGGAACGTACCTAACACTGCAAATGAATGTTGGAGAAATGGAAGAAATGCATGTCAAATGCACAAACTTATTTTCCCCATCATCACATCCCATTAAACTCCTGGCTGTGACTTTATCACTCTTCCTCATTTTTTTTTCTCAGGCATCCACTTATTTTGATCTCCTGTTTGTTGTTAAAATGGCAGTAATGTTTTACAGAAATAGCCTAAAATTAAGGCACTGCGCTTATTGCTGCAAGCTTTCAATTCCTTCCGCGACATCCTTTTCCAACATTACAATAAAACCTCTGGAAAGTCTAATTTCAAGAGTAATTAGCAAGTTGTATTAAAACCCAATTAAACTGATCCACCCTGATTTGTCAATATTACTCAGCTGTAGCTAACCCTCAACCAGAGGTCACTCAAAGATAACAAACCGTGTGACATCAGCACAAACTGGGTGTGTTGTATTCCAGTGCTGCTATTGGGGGCTTTGAATAACAAATAAAAGATCCCCTCTGTGCTTGCTCACCACTCCAGCCTAGGACCATTTTCTCTCGTTTTAAGCCAATTTTAAGAAAATTAATTAACAAAACACTTGGCTGGAAACAAACTCTTGGAACAGGCTGCCCATGGAAAGGGTGGCATCACCATCCCTGGAAATGTTCCAAAAAATAAAGCAGATTTGGAGATTTTCAACATGATTTCGTGGACACGGTGGTGTTTGGTCAAGGTTGGACTTGATCTTGGAGGTCTTTTCCAACTTTAACGATTCTGTAGGGGTTTGATTCTGATCTCATTCTTTTGAGTTTTGAGAAGATGCAAAGCAGTTCTCGAACTGTCCACCTAAATTTAACACACTGTACTGCTTGACTTAGCACAACATCTGCCTTCAAATATATTATTCAGCTGAATAGGAGCACTGCCTCCACATTTCTTTAATCAACTTATTAAATTGCACCAAGTTTCTAAACATTGTATGTAAAATGACGGGTTAAAAAGATAATCACACACACATTGTAGGACCAGAGTATTCACTCTTTAAGAATGAAATGACAAAGCCAAAGATATATTTGAGAGCTTAGCATCTTGAGAGATGAGCAGATGAAGCAGTTCAGGTTCTAAACAAAGAAAATGGTTGGTCAGAGATGCTTACTTTGAAGCTTGGCCAGCAATCAATAAATGAGGAGATCTAAAATAGGATAATCAGGCTGGACATTCAAAATTAACAACAATAATTACTATTTCATACAGTATCTAATTAAATTCAGAAACTCATTGTTGCAGGGAAGCTCAAACATATGAGTGGGTTCAGTAAGTCTTTAGCAAAAATAGTGGATTATGGGTCCACAGATGGCTATTAAAACAGCGATTCAGATGCTAATTTCAACTCAGGAAGTTTCTAAATCACAGCCCATGGAAGCTTGGAAGATACAGGGGGGAAAAGCTCACTCCACACTTTCCACAGTCCTTGTATGCTTTGTTAAACAACTCTTACTGCACAGGGAGCTGGAAGTCTGCTGGGCTGACCCACTCTGACAGCTGTCTTATTTATTCCTTGCGTGAGTTTCTCTCTTAAAAAGAAACCTGCTAAAAAAAATTAATTGGCTTTGTTTTTACCTTTGGACGTAGCAGATGAGCACATATTTTCTATTTGACAGGTGGATACAAATTCCAGTATTTCCCAAAAATTTCAAGCACACCTGTCCACCTCTGTGAGACACTCCTGGCCCATGTGAGGCTGAGTAAGAGACTTGAAGATCACAAATCCTCAAGGCCACAGATGGAATGTACCACAAGATAAGACACCACAGCGGGAGCTTGAGATAAGCACAAAAGAGAGAAACTTGCAACCAACAAAAACTGGCCTTTCCTAAAGCTCTTCTGGCTGGGTCTGACCCCTTGGTTGTCCCATCAGGCAGTGTGGTCACACCCAAGTTAATTTTTCTGGAATATTTCCAGGTGCTGGGGTCAGCCTGACAGGCCTCTTGTTCCCTGGATCCTCCTTCCAGCCCTTCTTGTGGACGGGCATCACCCTGAGCAACCTAATTAAAGTTTTCCAGTGCACAAAAATGGCATACTAGGTCATGTTTATAATGTTTGAGATGGAAATATCTTCCTAAATGTTGGAACTGATACAGACAATATCTGCAGGTGGTGCTGGTAAAAGTTCTAATAAAACCACATTTGTTTAAGGAATTAAACTATTACATGAACAAGATATTTTTTTTCAAGAGCATATAACAATCAAAACACAATGTACTATGAGTAAATTTTTAATATCGTAAAATTTCAGTACTTTATCTGTGTGATTAAATTTCCTGGTTAAGATGGCAAAATAATTGTTCATCAAGCCCAGGAAAGTGCTTTTTTTCTGCATGCATACTCCTGTGACAAAGTACAGTATTTCATTTAATTTTGGAGAAGATTGCCACCTACTAGAAAAGGGATATAAAACGCAGTAAATCAAATTACGAGCAATAACACTGACTTTGGGGGTTTGTATTTAGCATTTCCATATTTTATTTTAGTATTGTAGTGACAGCTTTTTTTAATGCAATTGTGTTATTCGTACATAATAACAACAACACCTGGCACTTAGAAATTCAAATTATGTGTGAATTCTTTTGAAAATAACAATGATTTGATTCACAGGCATCAAGTGGAAATCACTAGTCACAACATGCCAGTGAAGAGGAAAATGTTTAACAAGAGGAACAAAGTTATGGTACTTGACTCCAAAACTGGGATGGAGTGGAGATTTATCCACCCAGGTGTTTTTTCCTTACAGATAAAACTCCATTAAAAAACAATTTGGGAACTCTGTTCTCATTCCTCTTTCTCAAGGTCCTCTCCTCTCTCACAACTTTCCATCAAGTGTTTCTCATCTTTAACACAAAAGTCTTGCTTTACACCCCAGAGTAACATGAATTTTATTTTATGGTCAGTTTGGCACAGCAACATTGAGCCTGTTCTTTCACTTCTTTAGTGCCGGGACTTTGTCACTTCAAAGGCACAAGGAAATTCCTTGGGTTCGATAAGATTTTTCAAACTAAATCTTGAGACTGGCAATTAAGAGACCTTACATTTCCAGAGAGTTTGAAGTTGATTTATATTAGCAAAACTACACAGGGGAGTTAGCTCTTATTCCATATGTAAGAATTTGGCTGACAAAAATTCAATAATACGAGCAAGAGATTTCCCAATTATCAGCACAACTCAACAAATAATTGCATGGTGATTAGTACCAATAAATCATTCACACTGCTTCAAAAATGTTACAGTATTAAAAAGTGATGAAGAAACAGAGACAAGAACTGTTACGAAGTTCTGTTCCATTCTACTGTTTGCTTCCTGACAGCTCTGTCTCTTATGCTCTCATTCCCTTTTCCTGTCTTAATTTTGGAATACCTTTAAGGTTTAATTCAACTTCCGTTACTTTTCCATTTTTTCTGTAATTTTTGGGGAATTTAGACATAATAAAAAACCACAGACATCATGGCACTTAAGGGAGCAGGGGAATCCTACTGACAAAAGAGAAGAAAGCCTCTCTTAAACCTTTAAACCTTAAACTTAGAAGAAAGTAAATTTTAAAGAATGTATCTTAAGTGTTATGAATATGGATGCATTCTATGCTGGGGAGAAGTAATCTGGGGGAAACCAAAGAATAAAAGAGGTGAAGAACAGGTAGTTTTAAAGACAAAAGGGGGGAAAGAAGAGTCAAAGCATAAAACAAGTAATAAACATCAGGTTCTGAAAACAACAGAGGAAAGAAAAGAATAAGGACTCAAACAAAACAAGATGCTTCAGTGAAGAAAAGACCACAGCTAAGCTTTTAATTTAAAATGCGAAGTACATGCAAACAATAGAACGTGCATCCTTGTCTTTCAGTACTTTCACAAATAACTACTAAAAGCACCTTGAACAAGTTACAAGCTGCACTTGTGAAATCTGAAGCTTCATTTTGAAGACTAAGCAAAGACAAAGGCAAAATTTGTTGAAATGCATTACTTGTCTGCTCCTTCTGAAGACTGTAATTGTGCTTACTCTGTATTCCTGCATGCAACATTGAATCCCTCAGTCTGCTGCCAGGTTTTCATTCCATATTGTGCATTATTGAAGTGTAAAACTGCTGAATGCGCCCCAATGCGACTTTAATCATATTATAGAAAATGTTCCAAGCTAATGTAATCAAATGCCTTTAATTATGGCAATCAAATATGTTATCAGTTTACTATTGCTAACCCATATTCAGTACACAGAACAGCCTGCAATAGCAGGGTCTGCTATTTATGCAAGACTTGGTTCAACCTTATGGCAAAACACCTCGTTCAGTTTAGGTACAAATATTTTCACGGAATCAAGGAATGCCAGGTTGGAAGGGGCCTCAAGCATCATCTGGTCCAACCTTTGTTGGCCAAAGCACAGTCTAGACAAGATGGTCCAGAATTCTGTCCAGCTGTATCTTAAATGTGCCCATTGTTGAGGAATCTACCACTTCCTTGCAAAGATTATTCCAATGGCTGACTGCTCCCATTGTGAAAAATTTCCCTCTTGTGTCAAATTGGAATCTCCCAAGCAGTGACATGTACCTTACCCCTCATCTTTCATGACTCCTTGTAAAAAAAAAAAAATAAAAGAAATAAACAATCTCCATCTTCTTTGTAGTAACTCTTTACGTTCATTGGAGATGTGGCTGATAAGGTCAATGCTGAGCTTTCTTTTCTCAAGGCTGAACAAATACAAATATGAGCCTTTGCTCATATGGTAGCTTCCCACTGCTTGGATCATATTTGTGGCCCCTCCCAGGACTCTGTCCAGCCCACCCACATCTGTCAGGTAGACTGGAGACCAAAACTGAACCAAAACAGCAATCCAGTATGTTCTGACAAGCACTGAAGAGGAGGATCATGACATCACCCGTATGGCTGATGTCCTTGTGGATGCCACCAAGCATCAGCAATTTGGGCCACCAGCAATTTGGGCCCTGCTCCTCCAGTGTCAATCTCACCTCGCCAATCCAGCCAGCCTGCTGCCAAAAATTCCCATTTCCCCTTCTAGGCACATGGATTCCATCCCTCCAATCTCTCTTTACTGATTACCTTAGAATAAAAATTATTATAATGGAAATATATGCTTTATATAAATTTCATTTTCTTAAAAAGGGTGGTTATTTTATTTTACAGAAAATTTGCAAAACAAACTTATTTATTTATTGAAGACTTCTATTATGGACAGAATGAGAGTACCCCTGGAAAGGACTAAGCTTTCCCAAAGAGTCCATGGAGTTCACCCTTGGAGAAGGTGTGAGAGGACAAGGCCCTGAGCAACCTAATCATACACTGAAAGCAATTTTACTTTGAGCAAACTTGGACCAAATAACATTCATGGTTCCTTCCATGCAAAAGCATTCTCTGATTCTGTATGAGCACAGTAATGGCTGTTCATAAACTTCATTTCTGTGTGCTAATGTTGGAGAAAAAAACCTTAATGCTATTATGCAGTTGAGAATAAAATTCACGGTGAGAACTACTAAGAGATCATTAAGTTTCCTTGCTATGTACATTGAGTTTGATTATCCAAATAAATTACAATTTCTTCCTAATCAGCCAATCTTTGCAGCACAATACAACAAGAAGCTGCCATAGTTACACAAGTGAATCAGTTTGAGGGGGCTGTGAGAGTTGTCATGATATTAGGAATTCTATTTGGGGATGCAATTATCCACACATGATGCAAATGATCAATCACTGCGAAGTTAGTAACAAATGTGGGGTTTACATGGCTCATTAGTATCCACGATACAGCGACACACACACTACAGAAACTTTGGCACTCAGAGTCACAAGTACTGCAATCTGTTTTTCCTTAAACGGATAGGAGTTCTGTGGAAGAAGACAACACCCTCTTCTTTTATCCCAAAATAGTGCCAGCGTTCTTTGATTGGTGCAAAGGCTCTAAAAGGAAAGGGCTCAGCAGTTGTGAACCTGGCAGTATTGAGAAGGTAACTGCTCCCTCAGTCAGCATGGAATAACACCTCTGGCAGGAAAACTCCAAATATAAGGTGATAGAAGCACTGGAATATTCACAGGATAAAATGAGCACCCAGTGCTGGGCACTTTTTGCATTTCAAAGACAGGAAGGGGATTCATTGACAATACTGACATCAAAGGCTGAGTCACTGAGGGGACTCACTCACTGACAAGGATCTTTAAATACTTTCCCCTCCTGCATTAAGCTCTGAGGCAGCACAGTTTGGGAGATCACAGGTCATAAAAAGGCCAGAATTAAGGCAGACTGGGACAAATCTTGGGATACCAGCACTTAAATCTAGAAATACCAAGGTTACTGCAGGAGTAGCATTTACTTCTTTAACACAGCCAAACTCTTGTCTTTAGAGATTATCTTGTTGTTTACTAAAGTAGTTACCTAATTACAGAGGCAGCTGCATTTCCCTGTAATGACCCTGATTAATGATGTGAATTGACCTCAATTGACTACTGATTTTTGCAATTACCTTTTAAGTGTGATAATGGGTATGTAAATGTTGATCTGAACACAAAGCACCTCTTCTGGATTCAGAGTTTCTCCACTAGATTCATGCTTTTCTTGAGAGATGGTTTTCTAGTTTTTTTTGCCAACTGGTGGTTGTACCAACATTAGCAAACAGCGTAGTGTAACAACACCAGGAGAAACTGAGACAAAAACAAGATTTCACAAGGCTTGTGAAATGCTAAATTGAGTGAACAAGAACTGGCAAGATCAGAATCAGAAGAATTTTAAAACAAGATATTTGAAATCCTAACTTCTTATTTTGAGCAGCTAAAATTTGTCCAAATAAAAGTAAATATAACAGCAAGCTTGTAATTCATCAATATTAGAAGAAATGTCACCACCTTCTTACTTACAAGTTGGACACCTACAAACTTTACTTAAAATGGATCAGAGTCCCTAAAAAGACAAAATAGGCCCTCAAAGCTCTTAAAAAACAGAATCCCATTTTGGATCCCTGCTCCAAAGCTGTATTTGGAATTGTATGCTGAGAAAAATTAGATATTGATCCTGGACTTCTATTCTCACCTCCAAGAAGGAACATTGCTACCAGGGCTGAAGATGTTACCTGCACTTGCTGGAAAATTACAAAAGCTATGATGAAACATCATAGCCAAAACCACAATTTTGTGAGCTCAATGGGCTGTGAAAGAATGTGCACAACCTCAAGGCAGGATTTTTGCATTAAAAGGCAAAGTGTATCAACACAAAATCTTGGTATTTCCAAGCTATCGTTTGACATTTCTTAATTCCCAGGTGACACGTTGAATCACAGAATGCTGCCTGCTGAAATATTGTAATGGAAAACCTAAGACCATGTTATCTAAACGTGTATTTGGAAAAGGAAGAAACAGAAGTGTCATAATTTTTTTTATAAATACCGCAAGACAAATGAAAGAGGAAATGAAGTTAAATAAAGGGTCACATAAATCAAAGCCTCTGCAACCACAAGACTATCAGCAACCAAGCAGGAGCAGTACAAGCTTCCAACTCAGGAAAAAATCAGCCTGAAAAGGGAGACTGAACCAGGGATCAGCAGCGGAGAGAAATTCCCTCCAGATTCCTCAGCTTGAGCTGTTTTGGCTATAAAGCATCTTTGATTTCAAAACAAGTCAGATAATATCAGGGAATTCATGAAGAACACAACAGCTGATCACTCAACACATCACAGAATGGTTTGGATTGGAAGGGACATCAAAGATCATCTTATTCCACCCCCTGCCATGGCAGGGACACCTTCCACTATCCCAGGGTGCTCCAAGCTCTGTCCAACCTGGCCTTGGACACTTCCAGGGATCCAGGGGCAGCCACAGCCACATCTCAGGGCCTATTTCTCTTTTGGTAGAAGAAAGCAAGAGAAAACCTGCATTGAAACGCACCAAGGAACAATCCAAATGTTGAGAAGATGTATATTTAATACATATTTTAGGCTTTCAAATATTTTCCTCACTAGCTATTTCCTCTAATGTTTGTTAACTTGCTGTTTGCTAAAGCACTTCAATATTTGCAGAGTGTCTCAGAAACCTCATTAATCACCTCCTAAAAGCACGGAGCCAATTAGTATGTGTGGCACCCACCAGAAGAGAGCTCTGCACTGTGGTGTTGTTACCTACCTCTGTAATAAACCGCTGTCATCATCATTACTCCTAACAGCGACCCAGCGTAGATGTTTTACAATACACTGGTAAAACTCCAGGCTTTAAAACTGCCATCTTTTTAGGAAATGATTTCTTCAAGATCCAATTACAACTCATTTTTACCCAATAAGGTATCTCTTTAAATCTTGTTTTAACAAGCTGCATTGACACTCAGGAGATTCATATGCAGCATATCAAAATAAGAATTCTTCTGTTTTGCTCTTTGTGTGTGTTTGATATAAAAATTAAGAAAAAAGAACCCTCCTAAAGCTTTAAAGAGGATGATTCATCATGAAGATTTAATTCATTGAAAAGACTACAATGCCTTTTGAAATAAAAGCAAGAATACTAACACCAAATCTTAGTTCTACAGAGAAATAGAATTTATGCAACACACAGCTCAATATCCATAGGTTACTTACATTATTCACAACTAGTAGCAGCCTACACTCCATCATAAATTGCAATAAAGCTTTTCTTTATGAGAACATCTCCTTTCATCTCCAACTAAGAATGTAAAAATATACTAGCCTACCTAAAATACAAAGTGCATCACTTCTAAAAATACACTGGTATCTATATGTGTCCCTTCACTGGGGGAATTTTTAGCTCTATAACCAGGCATTATCCCAACAGCTCTTTCAAGAATTAGCAGGAAGAGAAAGAGGGCTAAAATATCTGTTTCACTTGGGTCAGGCAGCCTCACGTAGCATCGTACAGCTTCCACAGGCTGCCAGGCAACAACACACTGTCTGGCAATTCTTATCCCCACTTTCTAAATTTCTGAAATCCAAGGAGCAGAACAGCAGAAAACGTGCATTAATGAGCCCAGGGATCCCATTTGTGTACCTTCCTCCCATATTTCCCCCACTGGTTCCCCGCTCTAACTCGCTCATTTCAATTTTTGCAGCAGTGCATTTAAAGGTTAAACTCCTGGAGTAAAAACAAAACAACAAAGAAAAGGAAAACAGGGGAAAATGCATGAACTGGGCTCAGTACTCATGATTTACTAGTAGTAAATCAAGGAGTATAGCCCAAAGGAATGTTAACAGGTATTCAGTGCTTTCAGAAGAACTTTACATGATTTGAATATTGCTTAGCAACACCGACTCTATTTAAAGGGCTGTGACAATAACATATGTATGAGTAGGTCCGGAAAATAGCAGCTCTATGACATCTATACCAGTGCTTTATCCAGAAAACTGAATTCTTCTGCCTTATGTCCTTGCTCTCTCAAGAGGCAGGTTCTCATTCCAGGACCCAAATAAGACATACAGGATCAATGCACGTAGGGGACTTCAATATCCCACAAACCACACACTTCTGGCTTTTAAATGCTTAAAACCACAGTTCTAATAAATACATTGCCATTAAGCTTATTGCTTATCCTTTGGCAGAAAGAATTCCTACATAAGTTCTGCCCTGTGCTTATGAAACACCAGAACATCTTTTAAAATGGATAAATTGAAGGTTTGCTTAACAGAGGAAGTAAATAGGAAAAATAGCTGCAGTGGAAGTTCTGTTACTCTATCAGATAATGAAAAGGGGACTGGAGAGGTGACAGCGATGTTCACCCCAGCCTAATCCTCAAAATATCCTACTTCATTCCCACACAGCACTGCAGTACGCAAACAAGGTACCAATTTCTCAAAATAAAATGGTGGCAGCGAGTCATGCAGCATCCATTTATTAAAAATACTCCAGAGAGCAGGTTTTTATCCAAAGGCCTGGCTTTATCAGCTTAATGCAGTGTAATTGCTGCCTGTGTTTTAGAGTTAAACCACAACATGGGATTGGAGAGACCAGAAGCAACAACCACAGTGATACACATACTTTACTGTGGAATATTACAGCAGATGTCATGATAGGATAAAATAGATGTAGAATTGAGATTTAGGGACATTATTCTCTCCAAGTCATAAATCACAGGCACAAAAGGGATGCAAACTTTGGGAATGCTGCAAAGAGTTTTGCAAAAAAAAAAAAAAAAAAAAAAAAAAAAAAATAAAAAAAAGCCATTTGCGGTGCAGTGCTTTATCCACCCGCCGAACCCCGAAATAACGCGGCAGGGCTGCCACCTGCTGGAACTCGGTAACACACAGCAAAAAAGACAGGGCTGAGAAATTAGGGACTGCTGGATGGAGAAAAACAAGAGGGAGTGGCTGGTTACAAGGGAAATTGCGGTATTTATAGTAAGAGCATGCAGATAAAATTGGATTAGATTCACGCATCCGAGAAAAGAGCATCAATGCACTCTCAAAGTCCTTCAGACCAAATCAAATTTAAGGATCCCGACTGCAGAGACTTCTCTGCACTTATCAGGAAGGACTTTTTTTTTTTTTTTAAAGGTTTGCTAGTGGCAAGACACACAAAGAAGATAGAAGAGCAAACAGAACACATGCTAGCCCAGAAACATCCAACCTACTGTAATGCAACTCAACTGGAAATATCCACCATTACCAGAGTTATAAGACCATGAAAACATCCAAAGACATTAACTGAAGTTTTTTGGTATTTCTACTGAATGGAAAGAATATTCTTATTTTTATACAAATTGATCAAGCTAACCTTCAGTTCAGGTCTAAAAAGCAGACCTTTTCCAAGTAAGACAATTTCTGAACAAACTGATATATAAATATTGTCTCACAAGTAAATCATTGCCACTTGCCTTCCTTTTTTCTTTCCTGCTCTGTATCTCCTTCCTTGTCTCTACCTTTTTTATCTTCTTCCTACAATTCCTCTTACTTTTAATGTTTCCATGGCAATGACAGCAACAGGAAAGATTAAATATGCTTTGTGTATTTCCTTCTTTTATACATAACATTTTGGAAGATGGCAAAGGGCAAGAAATATCACATATCCCTCAGAGAAAGATGGCAGTGTCAGGCCAATAACTCATTATGCAGTTGCAAGGATTTACCAATTAACATGTATTTCTAAGCTCATCAACAGTTCTAAAAACAACCTATTTAAAAGAAAAAAAAAAAAAAATAGAGGGAGACAAAGTAAGAAAATATCCAATAGAGAGTGAAAGTTATAGTATTTAACTAAAGCTCTTAAGGGTTATTGGATGCTTCAGGATAACATCCAAAGTGTATGCTGCATTTTTACATTGAAGTCTTTATATTAAAGCAAAAAGTTGTAGATCTACAGTTAAGAATAAATGGATCTTTGCTTCTGAAATTAAAATCAAGTATGGGAGCCTATCCAACAGCTGCCTTTTTTCAACCCTTCTCAAAGCAGAAGGTTCTCCTTTAGTAGCTCACCAGTTCGACAAGGAATTCTGCAATTGCCACATCTCAAAAACCTGCCAGATGTACTGAAAACATAACTGAGACCATTTATTGGAGAAATACTTTAGAATGTAACAAGAAAGAATTCATTCTGTTTTTAAAAGCCTGCTCCTGAAGCACCCATGGATCAATAACAGACATTCCCATCTCTTTTGAGGTAACAAAGACACCCTGGAGATGCTCAATACAACCCTTTAAAATACACTGAGGGGTCTGTGCCAATGTCATTTTAAAAGAACAAACCACTTGTGGAACTCAAGTGATTTGGTATTTGCAGCTGTGGGACTGCAGAAAACCTGAGCTTTTCTCTCCTCCTACCCCACAGCCCCTCTGTTTTGGTCTGAAAATGGAAGCTGGGAGGCATCCAAAGTATTTGTCAATTAGGTAAAAGTGAATTAATTGTCCCAGTATTTTTTTTTCTGACTTTTGTTTTAATGAGAAAATAATTTCCCAAATTAAAATACCAGCTCCGAGAGGGTTGTATCAAGGTTACATTTCACTGGGAAAGGTAAATGGATTATCCAAAAATTTGATGAATTTATATGGCATTACTTAACTTCTAAACACATTCCAGCTCTTAGTCTTGCAACAAACACAAACATCCAAATCTCCACAGTGATCCCTTTAAAATTTTGGTTTTAAATGGTTTAGACCAAAGCTGATTGAATTCTGCCTCAAGCTTTTATTCTAGATATCCATTTTAAAACCTTTTGGTCTCTTTTATAGACAAATGAAGTTGCTGCAGGACTTCTCTTTCCATTTCTTGCTTCAGTATTCAAGGTCTGGTAAATGCTGGTTCACTGATATTTAGAGACCCGGTCTATTTTCAGAGGAAAGAGATATTTATATTTCTCAGGGAGTTCAAGTACTAAATAAATGACAAAGCTGTGCAGTATCTACAAGAATGTGAACCCCAGAAATTCCAGTTCCATGAGTCAGATGAAATACTTCCCTTAAGCATTGTTAACTCAGTCATGCAGATATTATATCTAAAGAGAATCTAAACCTCTTTGGAAATTAAATGAAAATATGGCTTTTTCTTTCCTATGCAGAACAAACACCAGAACTCAAAACATTCAAATATCTTTGGGGATATTTTTCCTCTCTATAAAAGATCCATCAGCACCTTAAGCAATGTGAAATACTCCAAAGCTTTACTCCTGCAAATCATACCGACCAAATAGGTCTGGGGGTGAATTTTTCAATATTGCAAGATTCCCACAAAATTAACATCATTCTTTCAGATATTTGTGTCTCCACATACAATGGAGAACACTGGGGAGTTTATGCAAATAACACAGAATTGCAAGTTTTCCAATACTGAAGTTCTGATGACATGTTTAAAGCAGCTCTTTCTAAGAAAGCAATAAATGTTGGGAAAGTGGACATTTTCTGTGACTGATTTCCATTCCCTGGCTACAAGTGCTTACACAATTAACCTACTGACATGGAGATTTCTTATTAATAAGAAATCTGGAATGTGTGTGCCAAGGAGTTTGAAAGTTAATATGATATATTACTTGATTTGTCTCCAGAAAAATAAGCATACTGGCTGTTACTGCATATCTAACCACCTATTTAATGTTCAGAATAGAGTTCTTATAATTTGAGTAATCCACCTTTATAGAATTTGTTGTGATTTATCCATGTTTTCCCCCATTACATCTTCAATATGAAAAAAAAAAAAAATTAAAGGTTTTACTGACTTCTATTTCAGAATGTAATATATTATTTCATCTATTGTTCTTCAGCACATTGTTTCTCCTCAGGTTTGGTGTTTTTTTGTTTTGTTTTGTTGTTTTTTTTCACTTTAACTTGCTGTGAAGGTTATTGTAATTTATAGAGCAAGCTTAATTTTGAAACCTTTCAGTGCTCCCTGCCCTCTGATCTGAGTTTTCTGCAGAATGAACCACGCCCTTGTCTCACTATTTGGAATTTTCACAGTTCCAAGGCACGTTACGGAGTTTGGATTGAAGCCTGTAAACTCTTTTCCCCTAGAAACATATGACAGAATAAATTCCCACTAAACAAAACTGCTTTCTTCCAGAAGCTATTCATTCCAAAAATAAAGCACATCCCTTCAGAAGATGTCTTTTTTTCAGAATAAGATTTCTTTCTTTCCAGTGTGCACACATATTGTCTTCACTGTTTATTAAATGTTGAGTCCCAAAAATCTCTTTTTTTCACCCAAGAGCTTATGTTATGCTGATCCCCTCACCCCTCTAGTTACTCAGCAGTTTTTCATATTCATTTCTCTCCATTCCCTTGCCACTCAGTTTTTTGTTTATGCAAAACCCTTCTCTGCTCATTTATTTGAAGATTAATTTTAAAACCCTGTTTTCCACCACAATGTGACTCTGCTCCTCACCTGCCACCACACCTTTGTACCAAATTGCAAAGAGACAAACAGCACAGAGATCTTTTTAGGTCTGGGAACACAGATTCCAGCAAAGTGATTTAACTGCTGGGACCATTCCTCAAAGAAGCTGCAGGCCAAAGAAAACCATTTTCCGGAGCAAAGAAATAACCAGGGAGCAAAAGAAGGGAAAATACCACAAACAGTCAGAGCAGCAGAGCTCAGCCCAGGCCACCCAGCAGCTTTAAGGGATAAAATTCCCATCTGACACCCCCTAATGCCATCGTGGTGGCATCACTGACGAGGACAGCAGGGTCCATCAGGGAAAATAATTGTGATGGATCATTTTAATGCAGAAAAGCCAACAAATGGCTAAGAGGGAACGCTCTGAGAGTGAAAAGTATCAATTTGGTCCTTCTTAGGGTATTGTGAGAGTCTGAACAAAGGCTGGACTTGAATGAGCTTGAAAGTCTTTTTCAACATCAATGATTTCTAACTTCCCATAAAATTTTCCAAACTGGGGAAAAAAAGCCTTGCAATAAAAGTGTCATTTATATCAAGACACTTGCAAATGTATTGTCCATAACTGTGCACGCTCATACTCTCACATTTAACTGAGGTTTAAAAGTAAAAAAACAAAACAAAATAAAACCAACCAAAAAAACCCAAGCTAAAGATCAGGTGGGAGTTTATACCAACAAACTAAATTCAAGAAAGGAGGAAAACCCAACATTTAGACAAGCCAATACCATTCTGAAAGTAATTGATAATGGAGAACTGGGAGTTTTAAACAGCTATTTTTGAAAACCATGTGAATGTGGTATTAGACATTATTTAAATGCTATTTGTGACAGCTGAATTTGCCTATGTAAAATAAATATACTCCAATTCCTTTCTCAATGTTCTTCTCCCACTCTTAAATGATACAAGCTCATTTAACAACTGGTAGTCAAACATGTTCCAAACTGCAGAGGATTATTGCGAAGCAAAAATAATTCTGCCATTCTAAAAAAAGTGGCTGGCAATTAGTGATTTCAGTTGGCCTTTTCTCCACAGCGTTTAGCAGAATGTTATATTTAAGCCTTATTAAAATGTACAGAGATTCTAAAATCTTAAATATAGATTTCCTTGCTAGTTCTCTGTCAAAGTCAAAGAGATAAAACAGAAATGTAGAAACAGACAATGGAATGGAAAGGCCATATTGGGTCAAAAAATAAATCACTGTATCAATGTACCTACATTGTCTGTATCAGTGTTGTATTTTCCTGAGGAGGACCCTCTTAAACACTTAGCTTAAATCCTATTTTTACCTAAGAGTGGCTTGAAACCTAAAAGGGTCAAGAAAAAAATGAAAATAAACACATTTACAGTACATTTATATATACTAGCATTAAGCTGTTGGCTTTTTCCTCATCTGAATGTGAACTCTCAGCTCCTCATGCATCTTTTCACACACTAGAAAATTCTCTGCTTTCTTTTCAGAAATATTCTACCCATAATTGATGGCTCGGAGAAAACATGGATGATCTAAACTATTACCTGAGGTTCTTTAAACTATATTCTCAATCTACATTTCTAGATTAATCTCATCATTTATATGTATAAAACTAGGGCAATAAAGTTTGTTTGGCTTTTTTATCAAACTGAAATGGATCATCTGATTCTGATTTTGTTATTTCATATTAACAATATACCAGTGTATCACACAATGACATATCTTTTTACTAGTTTTTATAAAAATAAATAAAGGTAGTGAGCTGGGCTATGGCTTTAGACATGACCAGCACAGATTTGTCTTCAAAGGTTTCCCCTTTGGCAAGAGTAATCACTGAGGGCACAAAAACTCAGAGGAACTGCATGATCACCTTTCTACATGTTTCTAGAAGATGGAAGTTTACATGGGATGAAAAATGACAAAAACATAACCCCAAAAGATCTTCCAGATCATTCACTTAACCCAGCAGTGCCAAGGCCACCCCTAAGCCATGTCCCCAAGTGCCACATCTACACGTAAAAGCATTTTTCATGGGAAAGTTCCTTCAGATCTCTACAGCCCATGGATCCAATTAAAGACTCAGAATGTATTTTTCTTTCTAGACAAGCTGCAAAGAAGGAGAAATGTACATCTCTTGGATCTCTTAGTGCAGTGTTGTATTTTTACTACATTACTTTTCAGCTCTAAGTCTCTGCAGGTCATTGAAGCCAGCACTCTTCCTTAACCCTCCTGCATTTCCTTCCCCCCGAAACATAAATATTAAAGTAGAGGAAAATACAGAGAGAGAGTCTATCATTCAACAGTGAAGCAGAGATTGATTGCCTGGTGGAACAGATCATTTCTGTGGCACACTGAAATAAGGATGCAACACAATCTCTGGCAAACATTTTGATAAAGTTGGCGTTTTCTCCCTTGACTTTGCCAAAATTGAACAACTTGCAATAGCTGTAGGGTGTCTCACTGACTACACGGCAAACACAAAAAATTAAAAACACTCCAATTGCAAAGAATGGAATAACAAAATTAAAAATTAATGCAATTAACTAGGTACTCCTGACTATCCAGCAAAGGCATAATCATTCGCTTTCTGTACGTGCTGAGCTTAAAAGTTGGAATAATGCCCCTTATGGTGAAAATTGCATCAAAGGTAATTTTTGTCCCTTAAATAAGAAGACAGAATACGTATACTAAGAAATTAATGCAAGAGGGAAGCCTGCAAGTCAGTGTGGTGAAAGCATGTGAAGTATAAAGACAATATTTACTGTCTTTCCAAATTTTTATGCCATGCATAAACCTTTCCAACTATTATAACGAATAGCTCGGAGACGAGTGACAGAACAAAGTTACTGGTATGTCTGTGCTTCCTTTTGGGAATGTGTTCATGCTGTACATATTAATAAATATCAGGGAGATTGAATCAAAATAACAAATATGGGCAATCAAGCATGAATTTTCTGAATCACTGGAGATTGCTACCATGCTTATTTATAGGAGCACTAAACAAATCTGTGATTATTTTAAAATATAGGTGACGCCTACGTTGAAGCAGAGGAGGTATAATGAAAATTAAAGAGAAAATATACCTGTACCATTCTTAAAATGAACAGATAAAGAAAAAAAATTACCATTTCCCATTGAACAGGGAAAAAAGGTTCTCAGTTCATTACAAAAAAGTGAAAAACAGGATTTGCACATATTAGAAACTCTTCTCAACTTTCAAGACGTCAACAACAGAAGGTGCATTTCAGATCACATTTTGTGGCCTAAAAACACAAGCTTAAAACATCAGCCGGAAATTTCACTCAGTGTTTTGCAAAGAGATTATAATCTCCGATAGAGGAAATGAGGAGAAATAAACATATGAGTATGTCTGTTTCTACTTATTCACACATTATTTCAGACAAATGTTCTTCAGAAACAAACAACAAATATATCTAAAGAAATGAATATTGATTTTGTCACATCCTGTCCCACAGAAGATGGAAAACAACTGATTTTCACTTACCTTGGCACTTTGGTCACAATCCACACCTCTGTCCTCAGAAAAGCTCAGGCTGACACCTCCCAAAGCTGTAAGATCCCACTTTTATCCCCTTGCTCTGATTTGGGAACTGCCCTTTCTCTAACAAGACACAGCTGATGTTTTAAAAGACAGTTCTCCAGGTGAAGAAAATTTCAATTACCTGCAACAAGGACCTCATTAAACGAAATTGATTTCCCCACAAATGTTTTGCTTTACTTATGATTTAGGAACCTCAGCACAGGAGACTAGAAAAGCAAGAAGGAAAACCCAAAAAACTATATATCTGCATGGAAATTATTTTCCATCCCCCAGCTGGTTTTGGCAGTTATTTTAAAATGCCAGAGAATTCACTGCACTTTGATGAAGGCACTTGTTATTTCTTAGTTGTGAAGGAAACAATCCAGGGCATGAAGTTCAAAAGACAGCGTTCACAGAAGGCAATAATTAAACTCAACCACATGAAGATGCTGTTGCAACTGAACAGCTCTGTCTGGTGGTAGTAGGGTCAGAAATTTAATGTTGCACCATTTGGTGTAATGGCTCCGATAACTGCTTGCTTATTTTCACACCTCCAGTGGAAAGTAATTAAAGTAAAATACTTTTTTTCCTGTAATTAGATGGCAGGACTCATTTAAACAGAATGTAAGAAAAAGAAAAAAAAGGGAAGGATCAGAAAAACAGAGAGAGTATCATATTTTATAATTAGCAGGTCAGTACCTTTTCTTGTCTGAATTTATTAAGAAAATTATTTAATAAAGGCCTGAGAATTACATACCATTTTGATTCTTTTTTTCTTTCAAAATATCAAAAATACTAAAGAAGGAAATTAGTGTGATTTGTATATATTTTAATAGAACTTTTCTATCCTACCCGTAGGATGCAATTGCATTAAAATAGAAGTATAAAAAAGACCATCTTCTTTTTTGGTACCACTTAAAATTTGGATCAGTCTGGAGAAGAGAAGGCTTTGGGTTGACTTAATCGGTGCCTTCCAGTACCTGAAGGGAGCCACAGACTCTTTTCTATGTTTGCAGGGATTTTCCTTTAACTATTGAATTTAATTTCATAACCTTCCCGGACCTCTGAAGAGGTGAAAGCTTGCTCAGAGATTAGAAAGGGAATCAGCATGATTTGACAAGCCATTTGATGTATTTGCCTGTAATAACTTTGGCAGTGCAACCTTCAGGGGGACAGAAAGCTGACAGCCACAGAAAGAAGACAAAGAATAGAGTTCTGTCACTACAAGACATCCTTTAATAAAACGGATTTTTTATGAGGGGGAAAAATAGATACATTTCTAAGCATTTTTAAACCTTTCTCATCTGAAAAACAAAGAACTTTTGATTATGAGATATAGAAAATGATCAACATTATAACTTGTAATAGTTTGAGCATAAAACAGCCAAAAAGCCCTGCATATGAAGATAATTGGAGTATCTGATGCACAGATCAGTATTTTGTCTGTTGGAGGCACTTTGACTTCAAAATCACAAATAATTGGAGAAAGAGTCCCAGAGAACTAGCATTGTTTTATCCTGGCAATGCCAGGTCACCACAAAAACCTCCAAGTCTGTTTCTTATTTTTCCTTTCTACCCTTCATTTAAATGATGATTTTTAGGGCTTTTTTGAGATTCTTGGCTTGACTATCTCAAGGAATTTCATTTTTTTGCCCTCAGAAGTCCTCTCAGAAAGGCCTCAGCCTGGCTCAGTTTGCAAACAGTGAAAGTGTCAGTGCAGAAATGTGAAAATCTCTCTGAAACTCCACATATCTCACTGTCCAACACTTCAGCACTTTATCCTGCACATAATCCTGGAACAACTGGGAAAACTAATTAAGCAGTGAAGCATACAAAGGAAAGTGAGCAACACAGCCCAATACAGTCATTATAAAAATCAGAATATTTCTGGATGTAATTTATTTACACATTTTCTACTCCATTAATTTGAAATGAAAATGTATTTAACAAGTCACTGAAAAATCTTTCTCTCTAAATATGCAAATACATCTTCCAGAATTTCCCAGTCTTGAATCACACAAGCTGTACATAAACATTAAAACTCAAAAATACCACAAACTTGTTAAAGGGCAAGCTTTTCCTCGATGCATGGTAGAAATGAAAATATATCAGTTACATGTTCTCAATTATTTTCCATCTATTGAGATTTAAAATTCTATATATAAGCTTGGCTGAAGACAAGTGTTAATGCTGGGGAGAAATTCCTGAGTTTCAGAGGAAATATTAAGTATTCTGTTATCAAGGATTATAAACTTTGATAAATGTGGCACTTCCTTAACTAGAAGAGTTTATAACTGCATATTTAAGGAAGGGCCATTTGTTTCATTTAAATGGGTTTTAACAATGCTAGACTTTTAGTAGCATCTTCATATACCTGGGATAAAAAGGGAAATAATCTGGGAAAAAAAAATAATTACAGTGCTGCTTGGTTTCAACTATCAGCAGCATCAATTCAAGCTTTGAAAGTACCCACAATGCACAAAGCAGATTTTTTGTACACAAAGCCCAAGTCCCTGTCTTGAAAAGTTTCCCTACTAAGGCCACAGGCTTTGTTAAAACTGCTTATAAAGTTCTTCCTCTAAAGTCACTTCGGATGCTGGTCATCAGGACTGGTATTGGAAAACTGATTCTTTTTCTTAGGAATCTTACATGGGTAAAATTCCAGTCAAAACATTAAGTAAGGCAAGAGAAACAGTTTCAAGAACTGTCAATATATAGTCAATAAATATTTAATAATTAATAAATAGTTAATATTATGTTTTAAGAAACACAGTCCACTCCCTGAAGTATGGTTGTGTTACTGAGAAAGGAAAAAACTCCTTCATCAAGTATTAATTAAACAAAAATGATGATGGACAACTCTATAAAAGATTGAGCCAAGCAGAAGGGCAGTAAAAGTTAACACACCAGTGTTAATCCAGTCTCACAAAGAAATAACAATTCGGACCCAGGTCACAGCAGAAAGTACACAGAGAAATGTATTTAGAAGGAAACATTTGGGGAGATGGTGGAAAAATCCATAACTTTATCAGATATAAACCAGGAAAATCTGGACTGGTCCTGCTCTGAGCAGAGGGTTTGAACTACAGCATCTCCAAAGGCCCTTCCAATCTCAGCAATTCTGTCATAGCAGCAAAGAATGAAGAATTAATTAAACTCATCCTATAAAGCCAACTTCGATGATTTGGGGCTTTTTTTTTTTTTTTTTTTTTTTTTTTTTGGTTGGAGTTTATGTGAGAAACACTGAGGTCCAAAAATGAACTCTTTGGAAATGAGAACACTGATAATCACATACAGAATCCAAAATTGGGTTTCAGGAAGTATCTCCCACCTTAATGCTGTTGAGATGACATTGTTGAGATCTACTTGGGGATTCACAATGATTTTTTTTCTTCTACACAAAAAGAAACCACCAGCACTGAATTTTCTTGGTTTCCAAAGCCAGGATCTGACCTGGTGGCACATCCCTGTGCTCTCCCTCTGCTCTTAGGTTTTCCTGGAGGCACACGATTCAGAGTAGACTGCTCTATTCAGATGAGAGAACAATCTTTTGTTTTCTCATGGAGTGTTATCATAAAAGTGCTCACATCAGTGTTTATTGACAAAATCCTGAAGGAAATTCAAATAAATCCTTAGATGAGGTTGAGTTCTGGTTATCTTTTTTTGCTAAGACATTCAGTGAATTCCTACAAAAACACTAAAACAAGACATTAGAAATATATATATTGTAGTAGACACAGAGGAAGAATACCATTATTTGGAACTATTATTTTTCCTGACTCAGGGAATGGTTTCAGTAAAACTCATCATTCATTAAAAATGATTCAGCTCCCTTGGCCTTTATTCACTGCTTCACGTTTCTAATGAACTTAATGTAGCAAGTGATGTAATCAGACAAAAGCATGGCAAGAGCTCTTTCTGCCACTATAGGCACAATCACATTTAATTAAGGATTTATCATTAGCTGAAGGTATTAGTTAACTGTTACAGGCCCACTATGTTGTCTAGCTCAGAGAAGCAGCTTCCTCATTAACAAACAAATGCTTGGATCTCATTGTTGCCTCTTTAATCAGCTTGGTGCATTAGTACCTCATTAAATGGGCTTCACAGAATGAAATTATTGTTTTGATACCACTGGAAAGGATTAACAAAACCATAATAAATTCTTGGAGGCTTTATCCAGCATCCATTCACAATGGACTAGGTAAAAATACCCTTTAATTATTACCTGCAAACAGTAGTATTGCATTCCAACAAGTGAAGCCTGCATAAAAATTTCAATCTGGAACCAATATTCCTCAGTAAATGGCACAATTCCCTCTGCAGCCAGCTGTTAAAACAGCTCAGGAATGGAAGGATAACATCCAGCACCTACTAATTTTGTTTTCTATTCCTACATACATTTTTCATTCATATTTCACTTTGATTCCATATATCAAGGCTGACAGCACTCCTTTCTTCTCTAGGCATTACACTATAGAATGAAATAAATGTAATAACCGCTAGTTTTGTGTTTGCTTGGGGTTTGTTGTTTTGTTTCATTTTTTTTTTTTTTTTTTTTTTGTTTCCCCTGGGTAAGTTTTTTCCCCTTTTCTTTAATTTTCAAGAAATAGGAACATTCTGGATCCTCTTGCTTTATTCCCTTCATTTCATGAATTATTCCCTTTATATCTTCAATAGATCAGCATGGGATGACCATGGGTACAGGTTGGAAATGTCTGTCTGTTTTTAAGTGGGCACTACCCTCTCATAAGCAGAAGGTCCCTAAAATGTTATTTTTTCCATACCTAGAAAAAAAAATGTTGCCTAATATTAAAAAAGGAATGTTAGGCATTCAGGAAATGTTTACTGTGCTTGCATCATATTAATCTGAATATCAGCTGGCAATCAGGAAAAAAAATTCCAACACTATCTGCACTCAATCCTTCCAGCAATTTTGACTTAGGGATTCAGGGAGCCAGAGTTTGCATCTTTATGTACAGAAAATTGTTAGGTCCTATAGTTTGGCAGGGCAGAACAAGAGATAAAAAGTAATCTCAGACTGCTTTCAGGACAATTTTCAATAAATAAATTGTGCAAGATAATGCTGTGGGAACAAAAGAACAAGCTGAAGGAATGTCTGCTATAAAAGTTATTTTGTCTGAACAACAATACTTTAAAAATAAGTCTCAAAGCTATCAGTATTTTTTTCACTGAAGATTAGGTCAGAAATACAAGTGCCATAAAATATTATTTTAGTTTTTTCTGACACTCTGTAATGAGCAATTTTATCCATTACTGCCATCTGGAAAAAGAGAATCACAGTAGCTCATATTTAAAGGAGATGCTTGTAAGTAGTTCCCTTTTAAACAATTAACTAGAGACAGGCTTGTTTTCCTTTTCACCTCCAAGAGTGAAGGAAAAGTACTTTGTATTCTTGAGAAAATCTCCTAAAACACAGAAATTTTAGATTTCCTTACAAAAGCAAACTTTTGTTTCCAGTTTATGCTCATATACTCGCTGTCAAAAAGATGGAACTCAAGTTATTTGTAAGACAAAAGAAACAAGACAGCCTCAGCAAGACAAGAAATTTAAGAAAATATCCAACTGCAGCAGAGGATGTCAAAGTCTGTCAGTGGGGATCACAGCAGCATTCACTTTGGTTGCTTGAACTAAATGCACATTATCAGTGCAATGTGAGCACCTCTGGAGGATGCAATGAACTGCAGATTCACCAGGATAACTGGTGTGCACTGGGAATTGTGGAATCACAGAATGATTTGGGATGCAAGGGACCTCAAAGATCATCCAGTGCCACCCCCTGACATGAACAGGGACACCTCCCACCATCCCAGGGTGCTCCAAACATCATCCAACCTGGCCTTGGACATTTCCAGGGATCCAGGGGCAGTCACAGCATCTCTGGACACCCTGTGCCAGGGAACTGCTCAGGAGAAAAATCCTTTAGAGTTTGTGCAGCACCTGCCTGTTACCCACACACCAGTTCCAACAAGTAAAATCTTTGCCTCACTGAGCAAAAACACATTTTGCTATTGATTAAACAGAGCACTGCTCCCTCTCCTCACATGAATCCTGCAGGAGTGTTTTGTCCTATGGCAGTCACCTTAATTATCCACATTCAATACCTGTAGATGTCAAGTGATGGCAAATTCCTTTCTCTTTCCCCCCTTTTCTTTTTTGAAAGGCTTATTCTGGGTGAGGATGGTATCTTTTTTATTCTGCTTATTTTTACAAATAGCAGAAAATTTTCCACCTTTCAATACATACTTCATATTACAGTCATTGTATTTATTGTCTATGTTTCACTTATATACAACATATATAATATATATATATTCACAGAATTATATGGGTCTTTAGAAAATTCAGGAATTAAAGCATGAGAAAATAGCAAAAAGAATTTCTATACAGTCAAGCTGAATTCAAAAACTCCAAATTTAAAAAAAAATAATCAAATTCTTATAGGCACAGATTTTATATTTTTTTTTTTTTTTTTTTTTTTTTTTTTTTTTTAAATAAAACCCAGCATCTGATAATTAGACAAATTTCCTTGTTATCAATTTTGGAGATTTAGAATCTTAAGTCTCCAGGTCAATTTTTCTGCTGAACTTGATAAAAAAAAGCTTTTCCTTGATCTTGAATTCAACAGTTTAATATTGAAAAGAGAGCTATTTTGTGCAACTTTGCATACGTTTCAAATATAAACAATACAATCATTTTTAATTAAAGCTTTACAAGTAAACCAAAGTGTTCTTCATTAAAAGCATGACAGTTTGTGTCTTCCACTAAAAAAGGGAATAAAAATAAGACTTTGAGGTAAGTGCTGAATTATGGTTCTGATGTGTAGCAACAGTTTTATGCCTTCTCCAGAGCTGCATAAAGCTTTAAATTTACCTTTTCACCTGTCACATTCTCTTTTTTTTCCTTCCAAATCCTCTCTAATCTCCACTCCTTCGCTGTTTAAGCAGTGCTTTTCCAGACATGGATTTTTATTTTGTTATTTAATAACTAGGGAAGCATTAACTTGTGTGTACCTTAATAACATTGATCTCTGCCTGTCTAATATTGGCATTTAAAGCCATGACACTGCTGTTTATTGATTTTCAACATTCAGTGGATATTGTCACTAAATACAAACAATTCACATGGCCCATCACACTTTTAATAAATACACTTCAACCAACATTTTACACCTTGTGTCTAGAATTTGCTATGCTTCCATGTTTACTTGGTTTGATAGTATTTTTTGTGAAGTGTCACTCCTGAGAAAAATGTGCAAACCAGCATAAAATAAATCACTTTTGATACTGGTAAATGACAAAAAAAACCCCTTTGAATCTTTCTGTTGTTGTCTCCTAAACAAGACATATCAGCTGCAGCATCTACTGACAAGTTAAACTCAACACAAGGAATTGAAAAAGTTCAGAAAATAGCCTATAACATGCCTATACAAAAGTTTTGAAGACAGAAAAGATTAAGGCAGTGAAAAATTGGGAAAAACAAGGAAAACAGGCCTGAATTCCTGCCCACTTCATGCTTAGAGTGCTCTTTCCATCTATAACATCAGCTTAATTTTTCACTAAGTGTGCTGGTCACAGAAACACAAAGAAAAAGTGTGTTTAAATAAAATTTACTTAATTTTTTTTCACACAAACATAGAAATGTTTGATTGTTCGTTTCTTTTATCTTTGCCTAGCGGTGGGAATCTTATCAGTAGAGAACAGCACCCAAATTACAGCGGGTGTTTGCCTCTTCCACAGTTAGATTGTCTGGCAGTGAACTCCAATCTTCCTGTTAATGACTGCAGAAGGTCAAGATTTTGTGTAATTCAAATAGTAAAAAGAATTGCAGGCTAAGATGGTCGCAATTCACAAGTAATTTTCACAGATAGATCAAAAATATATAAATTCAACATAATTTATCCACCCTTCTGTCTGGGAGTTTAGAGAGCAACAAGGTCCCCTCTGAGCCTCTTTTTCTCCAGGCTGAGCCCCTCAGACTCCTCATTAGACTTGTGGCCCCAGCCAGATTAAATCATAATTTACCCCCACAGAAATATGGGGTAAAACACCAAAAAATTGGAATGAAAACGTGTTTAAATTGAAGAGACTTTAGGCCGTTGCTGCCTGACTGATCTGGAGAAGTGGTCAAAGACATTAGGATGAAAGTAATGCTGACAACAAATTGATGTTTTAGTTTTTGCTGAGCAGGGACCTTGCAGCTTTTCCCTTTTGTTAATAAAATAACATATATTTTATTTCTGCCAGAGCTGGCTGGGGGGCACAAGAAGCTGGGATGGGACAGAGCCAGGACAGGCTGACCCAAGTGTCCAAGGGGATATTCCAGACCCCACGGCATCATGCTGAGCACTAAAACTGAGAAGAGTCGACCAGGGCAGTGAGATTGTTTCCTGGAGACCACCAGCAGTGGTGAAATATCCCATTGTGCATCCTTTCTTTTACATATTCTTTATTATCACTATTATTGTTATTATTATTATTTTCCCTTCCATTTCTGTCCTGCTAAACTGACTTTATTTTAACCCACTTTTTTTTTTATTTTTTTTTTTTCCAATTCTGTCCCCCATCCCACTAGGCAGGAGTGAGCAAGCAGCTTTGGGGTGTTACAAACAACAACATCCTATCCCTCCTGGCTCTCACAAATTTCCTTTGGTGCACTGAGGAAAGGCAGGAGCCTCCTCCACTTTCGGTACCAGCACCTACCATCACTTCATGCAGGAAAAGAGGACCAAAAAGACAGAAAATGGCTTCAGAGGTTCCTTTTATCATTCTCTCTGCTCTGCCAAATCACTGATTAGCTACTTTCAGACAATAACAGAAGATTTTGTTGCCAAGGTGACCTCATTTCTGAGAACCAGATCTCTTCCCGGGTGATTACATTTCCATGCTAGAGCCTGAAGGAATAAAAAAAAATCCTCAGTGTTTGTATTTATTTTAATCTCTGCACTCATCTCTAATTTTTAAAGGAGAAATTAGTGACATATTAAAAAAATTGAGTTAGTGGCTCATTAAAGACAGGCAGAATCTAAATATCCCACTAAATTTATAATGGGCAGGCAGATATTTCCAAACTTAATTTTGTAGTAGTGTAAAGACAGGACTGTTAGCAACAGATCAGTCCTGCTGAATGTCACTTACCTTCCCCTCGGTGAAAGCAGAGAACTAAGGAACAATTCCTCTGACTTTTCCACTTTCCTATTTATCTGTTAAACAACATCACCATCATACCTTAACATCACCTAAAGTGCTCAGCAGACTGGATAACATTAGTGCCTTAACACAGAGTGAAAAATATTGTAACACACACTGAGATCTGCACAAGAAAACTTGATTTTCCATAAAGCCAAGGAAAAAAAAGCAAACACAGAAGTTGAGATTTCTTTACCACACTGAAATGGATTTTAAAGGTTCTGCCAGAATTCAGACATAATATTAATTTTATCTTTATAAGCATTTAAAATTTTGTGAAACACTGGTTTTTAAAATAACAATTAAACTCAACACATACAGAAAAAGAAAATGGAACACTAAAATATGTTAACAACAGCAGATTGTGCTAGAACTATTTCAAAACAGAAACACAAATTTTACTGGATTAAATTAGTTTCAATATATCAGTGAAAGGTGCTTTTAAACACCCCCAAACAGCCAGGTTCTGTTTTGCAAACTGAACTGCAAGCAGGGAGGCTGGGAATCAGATCCTCTCTAACTTTTTCCCCTCCTGGCCACATGTTTCAATGCTGACAGGCAGAGGGGAGCAATTAAATTCGAATTCTAATGATCAGCAACATCCTCACCCTCCCAAAAAACCAAAATGAACAGAACAGTGAAGCACAGGAGAGTCTGCTTGGGCTTGGAGTGGCAAAAAAAAAAAAATCTTTTGAAATGAAAACATAATTTATGAACACACAAAGTTCTTATCCTAGATTATTTAAAAATCAAGTTTCTATTCAACAACATGGCTCAGTTAAATCTATCAGTGTGGCCTGTCACACAGGAAAAACAGCACAATGGATTATTCCTGTTATAACATCTCTCAATGAAGGTCATTAATTAATAATATGACACATCAGTATAGATTCTCTTCATATTCTAGCATGAACTTACAGACTTAAACAATAATACATCAAACACATTTTACGTCCTGCAAAGGCAAGAGCTATTCAGCAAGTTTGTTCTATCGGCTAAATTGTAACCATGAAAGAACTAACACCACTACAATAATAGCAAGTCCTATGAATTACATTTTTTTATCTTAAATACATATCCATCAGTAAGCAGTTTATAAATCAACACCACATATGAAGTTATCTATGTGTTTTTTTTTTTTTCTATGAAGCTAAAAATGGGACAGTCTATGATGTGCATGATTCCATAGTAAAATGTCATTAATCCAGTAAAATATTTTAAAATAATCAAAGATATTTCTTCACCAAAATTACAATCTTGCCAATGCTACCTAAATATCACACCAGGTATCCAGACTAATGGGGCTCTTTAAATGCCCACTAATTTTAAATCAGAATTCTGTTAGAAATATTATTTTTTTTAAAGGCTTCAATCATAAAAATGAAGAGGTAAAGAAAAGCTATATTCTCAGAAGTTACACTTTCATAGTTAAACTCAGTTTATGTGACACAAAATGTGCATTATTTGGTTAACTGAAAACACAGCTCACAAGTGCTGCCCAGAATCCCAAGAACATTCATGAAAAACAAGCAATAGAAATTTAAGGTGATCTTGACTCATAAATTAACAAACCACAAATGCAAATCACGGGTTTATAACTAAATACAGACACTGAAAAATCTGCAGCATTCACAGGACTCTCCACTGATTGTCTACACCAAAGAGAACCCTCAGTAATCTTTTACTTCATGAAAAAATTTGCAGAACATAATTTCGGCCAGAATACGCATAAATCAGCCTTACTATTGAAAATGAGAACTGGTAGAGAATTTACCTGCAAGTCTCCCTAAGTTATAATGACACAGGTAACAGAAAGTTAATAACATTATTTTCTTGGCTTGTAGACTTAAGCTCCAAATTTAGCTAATTTATTTGCAAACTCCAATCCCGTACTTGGCAGGAGCACAGAGCTGTTGATAACTTAAAAGTAACTACAAATTGTCACAGTGAAAGTTTGAAGTGTGCTTGAGCTTCATTTGCACATATGATTTTGTTTCATAGCATGCAAAAGCAAAATTATTCTGAGAAGAAGTGACAGCAAAATGTAACTTAGGTTGAAAAACCCTCAAATCTAAAAAAAACCAGTAAAATATAGTTTAAAAAAAAAAAAAAATGGTCTAAATCAACACTTTGAAATTATTTATTATTTGTATTTCCACCATTTTTGTTCTTTTCCTTTGTAAATGATTTAAAATAGAAAAATAAAATTCCCAAGTAGATGATGGATGCAGTAGCAGTGAATGTAAGACCATTAAGCACCAATGTAAATTCCACTCGTGTTAACTTTGAGTTAACAGATCATAAATATTAATTCCTGATCTCTGAACAGTAGTTTTTAATTATTGGTAAATTACAAAAAGATTCAAATAAATTTTTGAGGAGCAGAGAATACAATAATGAGCTACCACATCTAGTTCTGCCTGGAAATTCCTGGTTAGCTTCAGCAATTAAGTCTCTCTGGTAAAATGCATACAGTCTTAATATGGGAAAAAGAGAGAGTAATTTAATTTGATTAAGAAAATAATGATTTCAAGTAAAAGCCACAAAAGAGGATATTTTATGGATTTTTTTTCTCAATCATATGTATATTATCCTGAAATAAACTTTGCTTGTAGAATCCAGGCTCTCACACAGTGCACATTTCTTCTTTACTGAATTTACTTCAGAAAGTTCTGAATAACAGCTTATAGCCAGTGCAGTAAAGATCATTTTTAATTTCCTAATTTCAGGAAAAAAGCAAGATAGTGGCACTGTACCTTTCTCCATTTACATCGAGTCACAAAAATTACCCAGTTTTTAGCTAAAATTTTGCACAGGCATATAGGGATCGATTGGGAGTTATGCATCCCTTCATACCATCCTTCTTACAAGAAATCATTATCTATTTTCCACTAATATTCTACTTTTCTGTTCCTCCACCACCTGACAGGAATATCAGTTCTATCCCACTCTGCAAAATGCCAGGAATACAAACTTCTGTCAGCTGAAAATGGACAGGAGCTCGGGATGTCAACCATCTGTCACTGTGCCCAAATTCTTAAATATCATAAAGTATCATAGAGAATCATAAAGTAACTCAGTCTGGAAAAGAACTTCAGAGCACCAATCCCCTGCTCCAGAGCAGGGTCAGCTGGAGGACCAAAAGAGAGCTCAGAGTTTTATCCTGGTAGGTCTTGAGAAACTCCACGGATGGAGATCAAATCTTTTTGCCAACCTGTTCCAATGGCTGGAGCAAAACTGATGATCTTGTTAGATGCTCAATCCCTCCACTACAGGGAAGGTTTCCCATATTTCTGTTAGAGTTCCCTAAAAGTTACAGGAACTCAGGAAGGAAACCACCAACTGGAAGATGAAGCCTCTCACAGATGGTAGAAGCCTCCCTGGAACTGTCCTGCATCCTCTTCCTCTGTTTCATGAATGAAGCTCAAAGCACTTCTGGCTACAACAACTCCTTTTATCAGGACAATAAAGCACATAACCTTTAGGGCAAATAAATTCACACAGGTCCTTTAGCCAGCCTGGTACAACAATAATGATGAAAACCAGATACGATTTCCATGCCCTCACCACCCCTCACTGATATCTATCCACAGGAAAAATATTTTAAAATAATTCTCTGAAAAGCAAAGAATCACAGAATTGGGGTTGGAAGGAACCTTAAGGATGATGTAGTATCCACCCTCCTATGGGCAGGCATCTTCCATGTCCCAGGGTGATCCAAACCCCATTCCAGCCTGGCTTGGACATTCCAGGGATCCAGAGGCAGCCACAAGCTTTCTCTGGGCAACCTGTGCCATCCTCACAGGGAATAATTGCTTCTCCCTCTCCAGTCTTCCCGTAGGCCTCCTTTAAATAGTGGATTCTTTTTTTTTAAGTTTTAAAAAGGACAAGAGAAAACCTGTTTTCCCAATAGATATGACCCATTTCTGTCCCTTTATTTATTTAAGAAAATAAATATACCAAGATAGGAAGAAATATTAGTTCCAGAAGGTAAAGAAAACTGAAAATATTTAGAGGTTCCCCAAAAGCAAAAATTTAGGATGTGAGGAAAATAACAAAAATTAAGACCACCATAAAGCAAAACCAGATCAGATTTTTAACTTATTTCAGCTACATTTTTTTACCATCCCTCTCAGAGAAATGGGATCACGGGTGCCAGACACACTTTAATATCATAAAGTGACAGGTGAAGGTTGCATTTCATATCCCAGTGTCAGGCTCCTTCTCGTCCTTCCAGCTGAGGTCTTCACGCATTATGTTCCAGGTAAAATCTTGTCAGTTATGTGTCTAGGAAATTGGAAAGGAGACAGGGAAATGAAAATTATCCAGTAAGAGTAATACAGACATAGAGATGGAAATTAAAATGGCAAGAATTGCTCTGAATTCTTAATACTTCTTCAAAAAGGTCATTTAGCAGCTCTGATTTTAGGTCCTTATTCCACAAAGGAGAAATTAATGAAGTAAAAATGGGTAAATTTTACGATTTTGTTTTCCCAAAATTTACTCAGTTAGCTAAAATACGATGAAAAATATCCTTTATTGACTCTCTTTTAAAAAGGTTTGTAGCTCACAGAAAGCTGGGAAAAAAATGCTGAAAGCTGAAGCGAAGAATTGGGCACTGTAACCACCCATAGATTTGGTGTGAAGTCCAATCCTTTACTAACCCAGGAGTAAGTATTCCTTCTGCATTAGGCTGTGATGGAAAGTTTCTCCCTTGGATTCACAAAATCCACCTGTAACAATCCTCAGCAAAATGCTATGAATCCAACGAGCCATAATCAATACCTGTGCAAAAGCCTTTGTATTCAGCAAAATGGTGAAAGCAAAATTTGCAACTCAAGTGATGATTTGAATGTCCAGATTTAAATAATGAACTACTTCCACCAGGAACTTCTGACAAAAGATCAATAAGGAAGTCATGTTGGTGACCTGGTTTAAAGAAGAGCAACGAGGAACCTGAGAAAAAACAAGCAATTTTCATTTTCTTTAAGAAAACAATTAAACAAAACAAGAAATATCTGCACTCTCGAACTGGTGATATTCCAGTGACTCAAAGATTAAAATTAACAGGATGAACTTCCTACCCAAAGTAATTCTTCTGATGTTGCTCAAATGTGTAGTATTTCAAAGTACTGAAAGATCCACATAAACTCTGTGTCTGAATTTGTATTCTCCAGCAAATAATTGAGTTGTGTTTTGGGGATTTTTTTTTTTTTTTTTTTTTTTTTTTTATGTCTTTCCCACCACAAATGAGATATTTAAGAAACTTTGTTAAATATTTTGCAAGAATAAAATTTCACAATGGCATGGTTGGAGATGTATTCATTTTAGGAACACCTTTGTTGTGAATCTAAAAGAAATCAGGTTATCAGATTGTTAGCTGATACACAAGAAGTATTGCTACAACAAATACCTTACTTTTTATTTATAGCTCGTTGTAATAGAACATTATAAAACTAGAAAACGGGTTTGTGTTCTATTCTTCGTGGACACCGCTGCTTTATTACTGAAGATAGATTTAATTTCATTTCCATCAGCTGGTGTTGCACCTCAGTTATTATTGTTCCAATGGGTGTAATGAAATGTCACTGCTCTGCAATGCGAGAGTCAGGAGCAACATTATAAAATCAATACCATGGCAGGCTATTTGGCATTCATAAGACTTATGGGTTACTTTATAAAATCCTGTGTTAACTGTGTTAAGGTCTCATTCTTTACATCCTCTAGTTTTCAATTTTCTACAATATTGGAAAACTTCAATTGCTCAACACAAATCTCCACATTTGGCTCTATCCAGTGCTAGTTCCTCACAGAAAATCTCATAGCTATTGCCTTTTCTAATAGGCAACAAAAAGATGCAGAAAAGAGCAAATTTAATTCAATTTAAGCCCTCTACCATATTTTGCTGAAAGCTCCCTCCCCTCCTTTCATCAGATTCTTCTTTGGGTTCAATACAGCCAGTCAACCAGGAACTCAAGCAGGCTTCAATGGTCATGAAAATGATCCAGCCTACACAAGGCTCCATCTGAAACCAAACCATAATGTCTCCTTCAGCAAGCTCCCCATGCTGAAAGCTGGAAATTCAGGATAGCTCAGCTCTGATGCTGATCAGGCCCTGCAGTCAGGGCACGGGTCGTGGCTTGGAGAGAGGATGCATGGCTGAAGCACTGCAGCTGGGCAATAAAAAGATTCCCATTCCTGTGCAGGACAGTGGAAATGTTTTGCTCCTTAAACTCCAAAATATGCAAACTGGCAGGTTCTTCCCTGCCAAGGCAAAAATTATTTGGGATATGCCTGAAAAAATATCAGCCTTAACGTGAATAAATATAATGCTCATAATTCAAGTCACACACACTATCCAAGGCCCTCATGAATACTCCTTGAATTGTATGTTCTGCTACCCTTATTCATACAGATTTTAGAGCAATGTATTTCATTGAAAAGTTGGGCAGAACGGGTTACTCTCTTCCAGACATATCATTAACAAAAATGGTAAACTGACCTCAGGCTGAAAGAAAACAAACTAACATGGTTGTATGGCCTGGAGAAGAGGAGGCTCAGGGAAAAATCACCCAGCACTTCCCAGTGCCTAAAGGGGATCCAAGAGAGCTGGAGAGGCACTTTGGACAAGGGCCTGGAATGACAGGAAAATGGGGAATGGCTTTGAAATGAAAGAGTGCAGGTTTAGATTGATTTTTTTTGGAAAAATTATTCCCTGGGAGGGTGGGAGGCCCTGCACAGGGTGCCCAGAGAACTGTGGCTGCCCATCCCTGGAAGTGTCCAAGCCCAGGTTGGATGGGGCTTGGAGCACCCTGGGAACAGTGGAAAGGTTCCCTGCCCATGCAGGGGTTGGATAGAGATGGGCTTTTAGGTCCCTTCCACCCAAAACCGTTCGGAATGGATGGTCTGTGTGCTCTGTGTGCTCTGTGCTTTGTCAGGAGAGGAACTGCAGGACAGGGGCACCCCTCGTCACTGCAATGCACACCCAGACAGGCAAAACCAACCCAAAGAGATCCTGCCAGCAGAGCTGAACCACTCCCAGGTTTTTGCTCTGCTTGGTTCTCTCTAAATCACAGCTACCAAGATTAACATCTGGTCTACTACATTTTAATGATGTTGTCATGGAAAAAAGGATTGGTGTGTCTCACTGTCAGTTTGAGGGGAAAGGCAGAGACCATGTTTTGACATAATAGACATAAACAGCAGAGAAGTCTATTTTAATTGCTGTGCTTTCTTCCTTCTTATTTTCTTAGATCCACCCTGTAATGAACATACAATTTTAACCAAAACCCATTAAAGAAATATGGCTCCTTTTCTCTCATCAACAAAATAAAAAATTACACCAGACAGTGAGAAAATATTTCAACAACTGCAATGCTGAGGGTTTTCTAAATCTATTTTAGTATGTTTTGAAAATATACTTCTCCTTTAAGCACGGTCAGTGAGGCTGTAAAGCTGCACTTCACACCATCACTCTGCTGCTCAGATCTGGGCACACAGACCGGTACCCAGACACCTGTACTATCAGCTAAATGTTAATGTATTCTGTCAAACCAGATTACCTTCCCTACTAAATTATTCAATGTCATTATCCGACTCGGCCATCTGCAATCCTAATGCCTTGTGTTCGAAAACTCCGAGCGCCTGCTGTATTATTTTTGTTTTACATTCCTACATAAATCCGTTAAACTCAATATGCTACAGCGAATCCACAAAATCAAATGCAATCTGCTGGGCTATAAAACACCAGTTACTGAAAATCGAAGGGTTTATTATAGTAACAATTCAAGGAGTCACTAAGCAGTCTTGGTGGGCTGAAGGTCGAACCGCATGCTAAGGTGAACGAGCGTGGATAACCCATGCTGCACAATAGGTATGTGTTTGCTAAACATAGCATGGCCTTGACCATTCGTGGATTCCATATCTATAAATCTGAACAGTTGGTCTGATTGGATTTTAAGTGATGCAAATTTGGAAATCAAATAGGCAGACTCCTTAGACTTGGTCTATTTAAACATAATTGAAAAGAACTGCAAATTACATTTACGAACGACTGGTGAAATTCTCAAGGGATTTGTAAGAATTTTACCAAAGGAGAAGTATTCATCATTTTAAATTTTTTTTAACAAATAAAATGTAACCAACTGTGACGCTCGCTCATTCTGTCATTACCATTTTGCTTACATGGCAGTACAAGTGTAACCACTCTTCAGTGAACGGAATGCTCTTTAGTTTTCACAGCCATTTAATTATATGCTTTGACAAAACCCAGTTATATTATTGTCATTCTGTTAGTCTGGCAACACTAAGTAAAGAGATAAAATGCCACTTACATTTCCCAGACTACAGATTAAGGTGTGATTTGGAGACCAGATTCCCATTCTCAATTAGTAAAGCAGAAGTTTCATCGTCACAAATAAATCTTAAAAGCAACGATGGACTTGAATAACTTTCTTCCTGACACTTAATACTCGGGAGAGATTTAATTTCCCTTTGGTTAAGTGAGACAGAAGCTGAAAATGTGACATACACACTCTCTCCCCAATACATTTCTAAATGGGAATGCATAGAAATCAGGGTAAAACTGAAAAACACTTCTTTTCCCCTGTTATTAGTGTCTGCATCAGAAAATTACCCATGTCCTAGTTCTCGAGGCAGGAGATTTATGAGCACTGGCAAATCACAACAGTGTTAACATTTCCGTGCACTTTCACATCCCAAATTCATTTACTCTGCTCATGATTTGACATTGTTTTTATTCCTCCTCTCTGGAGGGAGTATATTTTGGCATTGATTCTGATTTCTCTTAGAGGAAACCCTTTCACTGAAGTAAAGCTTTATTGGACATTTTATAATATTTTGTGACAAAGAAAAGTGCAGTTGGCAATGTCTTCATTCCGCCACAGACAGTGTGGCCTCTAAGGTGCCTGCACAGGTGGGTTTGTCTTTGTTTTGTTTTGTTTTGTTTTTTGTCATCAGTTTATTTAGTTCAAAAGCACATAAGTTAAAGTAGAGGATTCCAGACTATCTCCCACTCCAGATCTCCACAGCTAACTTTAGCAGATTTTCCCCAGTAGGAATTCTCAATGCTTTAGAAGCTACTGGTGATAGTGAGAGGCAGGTACAACAGGAAAGCTGTAACAGGTGGAAATAAAGTGGCCATATCTCAGTGTATTAGGCTTGATACATTTAAAATTATTCTGTTTTATTTCAGTATTTAAAAAGTAAATGACTGCAGGTTAAAGTGTCCCAAGTCTACAAAATGTGGTTCAAAAAGGTTTTACCAAAGTATAAAAGTTTTGACAATTCCCCTTTACTCACTGACTCAAATTCCTCTCCTTCCTAATTCAATCTGTACTGAGCACAGGAGAGGAAAAAAAGAGTTAAATAAATAAAAGGACAACTGGGTCAATATGATGTAAAAATAGTTCTTCTTGAGGCCTGTGTAAACTCCTAAAATCTTAATGCTCTACAGGCTGTTTAAGTTAAGGATCTGGATTATTCACTTTAAACAGTAAGATAATCCACCTTTGGTTCAGGATCCTGAACCATAAATTGCTGGAGGCTAAGATAATAAATTTTGCAAAGAGGAATCACAATCACAGCATGTTTGCCAGGTTCTTATACTCTTCTTTAGTCATCCCCCGTGACTATTATCAGAGATAAGATACCAGGCCAGATAAAGCTTTATTCTGAGCCCTTTTATGTCCTTATTCCCCCAAACAGAACCACCTGCTTTGAAGATAAGACCAATTCTCAGCGCTAAGAACCTCCACGCAATTATCTAACATCATTGCAATGAACTCCCATAAGACATGAGCAATCATACGAAGTTATTCACAGTTAACAATTTGCAAAATCCAAATCTCACTGAAAGGTGGGATTGCTGAAAGGACCGTGGTTACACTTTCAAAATTCACATCTTCATTCTGATGTTGTCCTTCACAAAACGCCCTCCTTCAAACACTCTCTCTTTTGGGTGTTGTCTACATAGACTTTTATGTCATTTCCAAATTTCCCTTGTGTATTATTTTGTTATGGCAAGAGAAAAACATTCCAAGAAAATAATCCAGGGCACCAAAAATACAGAATGTTTTGAGGGTATCAATCTTGGGGTATTCACACTTACATGCCTGAGTGATAGGAAGCCAGGCTCAATCATCAACCACTCCTCACCCTAAGCACCTGAAACACCCTAAATTCGAAAAGAGAAAAATTCTATAGAAAAGTTATATTAGAAAGCAAATAATAGAATAACAGAGTGATTTGGGTTGGAAAGGACCTTAAAGCACATCCAGTTCCAACCCCCTGCCATAAGCAGGACACATCTTCCACTATCCCAGGTTGCTCCAGCCCCATCCAGCCTGGCCTGGGCACTTCCAGAAAAGGGGTACATCATTCTTGCACTATCACCTGCGCAAAAATCACTGTATTTTGCATTTCACAATGTATTTCAATGCATGCTCAGAAATAAGGAAATGAGTTTAATTTAATCACCTATTGAACACAAACATCCAAACATGGGCAAAGACTGTCACAGTAACTTCCTACCCACAAGAGTTTCTAGGGACAATCGTATCTAACAATCAATAAATCAAAAAAAAAAAAAAAAAAACCACATTAATTCAACATAAAACCCTAAGAAGCTGAGTCACCTCAGCCATTTATTTTCTAAGGCAAAATAGTGTGTACAGAGTTCTAGAAGAAGCTGTCCCTCTAGCTCCTCCGTCTATAATAAAAGAAAATAAATAAAAAAAAAGCAGAAAAGAATAAGCTATTTACCTAAAAATCTAAATCACCCTAATGCAGTTAGACTCACTGTGGGCTTCGGCCATCTGGCTTAGAGGCTCATTAGTAAAGAAATGACCCCTTCACATAAAACACAGTTGGGTCATTCCAACCTAATGAAGCCTTCAAGTTTTATTGTTTTGTACACACAAATGCTTGGATGTAAATCTGCTTGGGAAGTCTGGCCCTACACACTCCAATCAGGCACATCTTTAATTGATTCACTCACTTCTTTATTTAGTTACAGTGAAAGACGGAAAAGAAAATAGGAAGGAAACAAAAAGTCTCTATATTTCTGCTTCAAACTGTATTTCAGCAGTATTTCCCTGACACCCATGGGATATGGCTTCATGTCCTATAAGCAGAAATCAAAAGTGCTGCATGAGGTACAAGGATTCATATTCACCTAACCAAAAGAGAAGGATAAGATTATATTTTTCTTATCAAAATAATAATGTTTATGACAGTACATTATACAACAAAAATGCCTCTCCTCTTCCTTTCTCTTTTTTTTGTTATTTTTTTTTTCTTTTAATTTATATAGGAAATTTAAAAGAAAAAAAAAATTCATGCTTCTCTATGTAATTTATTGTGGTATGTTAGCCATTTACTGACCCCTGTTCTAGCTTAGTATACAATTATTCACATTAAAGTTTGCCTTCAAGGCCATTTCATTATTAGACCTATTATTACAGCCTCAAATTAATTAAAAAAAAAAATGTGTTTAAAAATAAAATAAATGGAGTAAATTATAGCTAGTTCATGTGGCTTGAATTTAGATAACTTTTTATAAATTCTAATAATCTTACTGTGTCTAAGCGGGGAACAAAAAGAAGCTACAAGAAAGGAATCATTCATAACCAAAAAGAATAAGAAATTCCACTGAGCAAAATCATCATAAAAGTACTTAACAGTAGAAAAGAAATACACAAGCCAAATGGTTGGCCCATTTGACAATCACGCAAAAGAAGCTTCATGGTTATTGCTCTATCAGATAAAACCCCTCCAACAATAATCTCAGCCTATTCCCCTGGGCAAATGGACTCAACAGTTCGGGAAAGCCTGAGTTTTTTGGCACTTTTTGCTTTCCTTTTCCTCCAAGAGGCTAAAAAAGCCAATACAAATAAGGTGATTTTCTCCAGTTTTCTGGGTTAAGGGGCTCCAGGTAAGGCAGTGATGTTATTCTGTGATTACGTCCTCTCCCCCCCAAGCAAGAGAAATTTCGTGCAAGGTTTAGTGCAACAGCTTAAGAGCACCAAGGTTTCACAACATTAATTAATGCTCAGGTTAATTCCTACACTTAAATCAACTCGCTCAGTTTCTTAGCCTTAAAACCCAATTAAAACGTAATTCACTGATACCAGGATTCAAGTGCATCCCTGGCAATGCATTTGA
This sequence comes from Malurus cyaneus samueli, assembly GCA_009741485.1. Taxonomy (NCBI): domain Eukaryota; kingdom Metazoa; phylum Chordata; class Aves; order Passeriformes; family Maluridae; genus Malurus; species Malurus cyaneus. The sequence goes on along the minus strand of CM019217.1, from coordinate 3,818,961 downwards.
CAGCCTCATAGTAACTACATTACCACACATCATGCCCCGAGGTAGCTTAGATCATGTCACAAAGTGCTCAGCCACTCACAGCCACAGAATTGTATTTCAAACATCTCAGTAAATTGAAATGTATAAATTACATTGCAACTTTAATGCATAATTACAGTTATGATGCCTCTGTTGGTGGCGCCGCTCTGTGTTGTTCTTTCTTTTTAAATAAATGCAGATTGGACAAGGCAGCAGTCAATCTGACAAAGATATAAAAATCCTACATAATGTAGGTATTTGATAATGTGAGGTCAGTACGTTACCCTAAAATTAAACACAATTTACGTTATAAAGCAGATAAGCTTTAAATCTTTGTATAGAGCGCCAGAATAGTTTGGGCTGGATGGGATATTCATTATCATCAAGTTCCAACCTCTTCATATGGGCAGGGAGGTAAATTAATTGACAAATTTTAGACAATTTCACAAAATGCTTCATTTCATTTTGTTGTACCCAAATCCAAGCTAAAATATTATAAACAGTTGCAATATCTTTTAAAAGGGAAAGATTCTGAAAAAGTTTCCAAACATTATGAAAATTAAATCAATACTTCAACATCAAAAAATAACTCAATCCAAAAGGAAAATTGCTTATTCTTTCCTCAGTCACTTAAAAAAAAAAAAAAAAAAAGAAAAAAAAGAAGAATCCATCCTCCTACTGTTTTACTAAGCAAGTTTTCAGGGAGGTGATTACTGCAGAGATGGTTTTTTGTCTTCCATTTCTCAAGTAAAAATATAAAAAAAGCCAACCCCCACGTGCTCCCAACATCTGTCTAATACACAACTCTGAATAAAAGCAACAAGTTACTGTGTCACAAGACATGATGCCCTCGCATTTCTATTGCATTTTGGGACTTTCAAGATCATTTCCCAGGTCAAATATCAGACCCCATCAAACACTGATTTGTCTCCTTTCCCACTATCATTCATTTGACTGCTGGAGCAACTTCAGAATTAGTCTGTATTACAATGCACATGTTCTCGAGCTCTGCATCATATCCCTACAGCTAAAATAACTTACCAAAAAATGCAAGAACAACTTTTCACCTCATTTCTATTTCACAGTTCATCCACTTAATAATAATTGGATTAAAATACATTCTTTTTTTTCCCAAACAACTTTCTGAATCTATTTGCTCCTAAAGAACCCATAGCTGCTAGCAAGGTAACATAATTTCTTTGTGTGCTATTACATTTTCTTGGATTACAGCTGTGCAGATCTTTAGTGATGCACAAAACATTTCTGATGTGCAAGCATGCCCTCTTCCTGGATATGCAGCAGCACATTTTGCCTTAAAAATTCCCTAAAATACAGTGAATCCCTCTAACACCGACTTGAAAAGCCTTGCTGTCATTATAAAAACAGCAAGTTTTGTGGTGGAAACAGACAAAAATAATCCAAACCAATGCAGAATTCATAAACTACAGGTTTACACACAAATATTTTCTGTACTTTAGATTGCTAATGACACTGTACATATTGCAGTGGCATTACTGATCAGAAAAGAGTTTTGACCTTTCCTGAGGTGAAGTGCACCCTTGACTATCCAAATGCTGATCTAAAGATGTATCATTTTTGTCTCACTTTTCAGTGCAACAGTCAAAACCAAAGCCCATTCAGTAATTGGCCGATTATTAGTAAACAATTCAGAACCAGCTTTGTTGAGTGAGATTTGAATTGTATTTAAAGAAAATAAATCAAGAAAGAAAAATTAACATGTCTTTGAAAATACAGACATTTTGTACTCCCTTCAACAGTCAAACACTACAATTAAACAAGCACTGCAGAATTTTTTCATGTGCAACAGAAGATGTTCTGTGGTCTCCAAAGAGGCAAAGATTTCTGATGTGGTTTTCTGAAAGCTCACTAATTGCAGCAGGTCCATGCTTCTTTTATTTGGATTCATTCCCAAG
>CM019217.1:3709162-3816984 GCA_009741485.1 Malurus cyaneus samueli | reverse complement strand
TTGAAGAGGAAAATGTTTAACAAGAGGAACAAAGTTATGGTACTTGACTCCAAAACTGGGATGGAGTGGAGATTTATCCACCGAGGTGTTTCCTTACAGATAAAACTCCATTAAAAACAATTTGGGAACTCTGTTCTCATTCCTCTTTCTCAAGGTCCTCTCCTCTCTCACAACTTTCCATCAAGTGTTTCTCATCTTTAACACAAAAGTCTTGCTTTACGCCCCAGAGTAACATGAATTTTATTTTATGGTCAGTTTGGCACAGCAACATTGAGCCTGTTCTTTCACTTCTTTAGTGCCAGGACTTTGTCACTTCAAAGGCACAAGGAAATTCCTTGGGTTCGATAAGATTTTTCAAACTAAATCTTGAGACTGGCAATTAAGAGACCTTACATTTCCAGAGAGTTTGAAGTTGATTTATATTAGCAAAACTACACAGGGGAGTTAGCTCTTATTCCATATATAAGAATTTGGCTGACAAAAATTCAATAATACGAGCAAGAGATTTCCCAATTATCAGCACAACTCAACAAATAATTGCATGGTGATTAGTACCAATAAATCATTCACACTGCTTCAAAAATGTTACAGTATTAAAAAGTGATGAAGAAACAGAGACAAGAACTGTTATGAAGTTCTGTTCCATTCTACTGTTTGCTTCCTGACAGCTCTGTCTCTTATGCTCTCATCCCTTTTCTGTCTAATTTTCTGGTACCTTTTAGGTTTAATTCAATTCCGGTTACTTTTCCAATTTTTTCTGTATTTTTTGTGGGGTTTTAATAACCACAGACTCTTGCTTGGGACGGGAATCTGACTACCAAAAGAGAAGAAGCCTCTCTTACACTTTAACTAAATTGAAGAAAGTTAATTTAAGAATGTCATTTAGTGTTCATGGTATGGTGTTTCTTTGTGCTGGGAGAATTATGTGGGAACCCAGAATAAAGAGTGAGAACCAGGTAGTTTTAGACGAAGGGGGAGAGATAAGGCATTAAAAAGTAATAATCACGGTTTTGAAAACAGAGAAGAAAGAATAAGGACTCAAACAAAACAAGATGCTTCAGTGAAGAAAAGACCACAGCTAAGCTTTTAATTTAAAATGCGAAGTACATGCAAACAATAGAACGTGCATCCTTGTCTTTCAGTACTTTCACAAATAACTACTAAAAGCACCTTGAACAAGTTACAAGCTGCACTTGTGAAATCTGAAGCTTCATTTTGAAGACTAAGCAAAGACAAAGGCAAAATTTGTTGAAATGCATTACTTGTCTGCTCCTTCTGAAGACTGTAATTGTGCTTACTCTGTATTCCTGCATGCAACATTGAATCCCTCAGTCTGCTGCCAGGTTTTCATTCCATATTGTGCATTATTGAAGTGTAAAACTGCTGAATGCGCCCCAATGCGACTTTAATCATATTATAGAAAATGTTCCAAGCTAATGTAATCAAATGCCTTTAATTATGGCAATCAAATATGTTATCAGTTTACTATTGCTAACCCATATTCAGTACACAGAACAGCCTGCAATAGCAGGGTCTGCTATTTATGCAAGACTTGGTTCAACCTTGTGGCAAAACACTTCGTTCAGTTTAGGTACAAATATTTTCACGGAATCAAGGAATGCCAGGTTGGGAGCTTCAAGCATTCATCTGGTCCAACCTTTCTTTGCAGATGCACAGTCTAGACAAGATGGTCAAGAATTCTGTCCAGCTGTATCTTAAATGTGCCCATTGTTGAGGAATCTACCACCTCCCTGCAAGTTTTCATGGTGATTGCTCCATTTGAATTTCCTGTTGTGTCAAATGTTACCAAGGTGACATTACCTATCTCTATCTATTTCATGTCCTTGTAAAAACAGAATAAGATTTAAATCTCATTCTTTGGCTGTTCTTTTACGTTTCTGGATGTGTGATAAGGTCATGTGAGCTTTCTTTTCTCAAGGCTGAACAAATACAAATATGAGCCTTTGCTCATATGGTAGCTTCCCACTGCTTGGATCATATTTGTGGCCCCTCCCAGGACTCTGTCCAGCCCACCCACATCTGTCAGGTAGACTGGAGACCAAAACTGAACCAAAACAGCAATCCAGTATGTTCTGACAAGCACTGAAGAGGAGGATCATGACATCACCCATATGGCTGATGTCCTTGTGGATGCCACCAAGCATCAGCAATTTGGGCCACCAGCAATTTGGGCCACCAGCAATTTGGGCCCTGCTCCTCCAGTGTCAATCTCACCTCGCCAATCCAGCCAGCCTGCTGCCAAAAATTCCCATTTCCCCTTCTAGGCACATGGATTCCATCCCTCCAATCTCTCTTTACTGATTATCTTAGAATAAAAATTATTATAATGGAAATATATGCTTTATATAAATTTCATTTTCTTAAAAAGGGTGGTTATTTTATTTTACAGAAAATTTGCAAAACAAACTTATTTATTTATTGAAGACTTCTATTATGGACAGAATGAGAGTACCCCTGGAAAGGACTAAGCTTTCCCAAAGAGTCCATGGAGTTCACCCTTGGAGAAGGTGTGAGAGGACAAGGCCCTGAGCAACCTAATCATACACTGAAAGCAATTTTACTTTGAGCAAACTTGGACCAAATAACATTCATGGTTCCTTCCATGCAAAAGCATTCTCTGATTCTGTATGAGCACAGTAATGCGCGTGTTCACATAAACCTATACATTGTCGTTGTGTGTGTGTGGTTAATGTTGGGAGAAAAAACCTTTAATGCTAGTTGTATGCAGATATTGAGAACTAAAATTCACGTGTGTGGAGAATCTACTAAGAGATCATTAAGTTTCCTTGCTATGTACATTGAGTTTGATTATCCAAATAAATTACAATTTCTTCCCTAATCAGCCAATCTTTGCAGCAACAATACGAACAAGAAGCTGCCATAGTTAACACATAGTGATATCAGTCTTTCCGAGGACGGCGCTGGTGCGGTGTGTCCGTATGATAGTTTAGGAATTCTCATTTGGGGATCAATTCCACACACGATGCAATATGATCAATCACGCGAAAGTTAGTAACAAGAATTGGCGTAGGAGGCGCCTGTCTACATGGCTCATTAGTATCCACGAACAGACGCACACACACTACAGAAACTTTGGCCTCAGAGTCACAAAGTTACTGCATCTGTTTTTTTCCTTAAACGGATAGGAGTTCTGTGAAGAAGACAACACCCTCTTCTTTTATCCCAAAAATAGTGCCAGGATTCTTTGATTGGTGCAAGGCTCTAAAAGGAAAGGGCGTACAGCAGTTGTGAACCTGCAGTATTGGAAGGTAACTGCTCCCTCAGTCAGCATAGGAATAACACCTCTGCAGGAAACTCCAAATATATAGGCTTGATAGAAGCCTGGAATTTCACAGGATAAAATGAACCCGAGTGTGCTGGGCACTTTTTGCATTTCAAAGACAGGAAGGAGGATTCATTATGACCAATACTGACATCAAAGGCTGAGTCACTGAGGGGACTCACTCCTGACAAGGATCTTTACAATCTTTCCCCATACTCTGCATTAAGCTCGAGCAGCACAAGTTTGGTGAAGATCACAGAGTCATGAAAAGGCCAGAATTGAAGCCAGGACTGGGACATTAGGGACGTTCATGCGGATACCAGCACCTTTAAATCTAGAATACCAAGGTTATGCAGGAGTAGCATTTACCTTCTTTAACACAGCAAAAGAACATTTGTCTTTAGAGATTATCTTGTGTTTACTAAAGTTAGTTACCTAATTACAGAGGCAGCTCGACATTTTCCCTGTATGACCTGATTAATGATGTGAATTGACCTCAATTGACTACTGATTCATTTGCAAATTAGCTTTTAAGTCGTGATACATGGGTATGTAAATGTTGATCTGAACCAAAGAACCTGCCTTCTGGATTCAGAGCTTTCTCCACTAGATTCATGCTTTTCTTGAGAGATGGTTTTCTAGTTTTTTTGCCAACTGTGGTTGTACCAACATTAGGCAACAGGCTAGATGTAACACACACCAGGACGAAACTGAGACAAAAAACAAGATTTCACAAGGCCTCTTGTGAAATGCTAAATTGATGTGAACAAGAACGGCAAGATCAGATCAGAAGAATTTTTAAAAAAGATCATTTCCTAAAATACTAACTTCTTCATTCTTGCCAGACAGCTAACACATCTGTCCAAATTAAAAGGTAAATATTAACGCAAGCGTATAGTAATCTCATTAAATAGGTTAGAAGACAATGTCACCTGACCTTCTTAGCTTACCGAGCTTCGCGACACCCTACAAACTTCTACTGGTAAAATCAGCAGCCCTAACAAAGACAAATAGCCCTCAAAGCTCTTAAAAAACAGAATCCCATTCTTGGATCCCTGCATCCAGAAGACGGATTTGAATTGTATGCTGGGAAAAATTAGTATTTGATTCTGGACTTCCTGTTTCACCTCAGGAGGAACATGGTAGCACGAGTCGCTTGAGATGTTGCCTGCATTGTTGGAAAATTACAAAGCTGTGAGAAATCATAGCAAACCACAATTTTTGAGTCAGTCGGCGTTGTGAAAGAATGTGACAACCTCAAGCAGAATTTTTGCATTAAAAAGGTAAGTGTATCAACACAAACTTGGTACTTTTTCCAACGCTATGTTTTGACATTCTATAATTCCGTGTGAAAGCCGATTTATGCGTCTGACGTCAAATACAGAATGCTGCCTGCTGAAAATTGTATTGAACCGTAAGCATGTTATCTACGTTGTATTTGAGGAAAGAAACAGAGTGTCATATATAAATACCAGACATAAGCAGATGGTTTAATAAGGTCCAACAGTCAAGCAAACTAAACCAGCGGAAAAACATAGAAAAAAGACAAAAATGTCAGTTAACAGCTAGAAAAAGCTGGAGTGAAAGGCTTATTTGCAGCGACAAAGTTCCCATTCCAACATTCCAGCCTCGTGCTTCAGACTTATTACAAGGAGCAGTACAATTCAAAAGCAGGAAAACCAGTGAATTGCATGAGGAATTCAGCAAGAAGAACAGAATAGTTAGATAAATTCCATTGCGAAAAACACCAATTATGCCTGTTAGAATTTAAAGGAAAATGTCAAGAAAAAATATTCGGATATCATACACAAAGCGTGAACAAAACACACGAATAAAAGTGCAAAAAAAGAGGATAAGACCTATCCACCCTGTCCCATGAAGGATTATCCCAAGACTGGTAGCTCAAGCCCTTCAGCCATGTGAGCATTGGGATCCGTAGGGTCAGAACAGCACATCTCAGGGACCATTATTTGCTTCTTTCTGGATAAGAAAGCAAAAGAACAGAGAGAAAAACACTAGCAATTGAAAAGCGCACCACAGAGAAAATACACATCCAAACTGTCTGAGAAGGATTTGTATATTAATACATATTTTAGGCTTTCATATTTTCCCTCACTAGCTCTTTCCTCATAATGTTCGTTAACTTGCTGTCTTGCTTACAAGCACTTCAAGATTTGCAGAGCCTCGTCTCAGAAACCCCATTAATCACCTATCCCTAAAAGCACGCGAGCCGGCAATTAGTATGTGTGGCACCCACCAGAAGCCAGAGCTCTGCACTGTGAGGATGTTCGTTACCTCTTCTGTATAAACCGCTCGTCAATACTCATTATCCTAACAGCGAACCCATGCGTCAGATGTCTTTACATACACTGGTAAAACTCCAGGCTTTACAAACTGCCATCTTTTTAGGAATATTTCTTCAAAGTCAAATTACAAGGCGAAAAAAAAAAACAAAATGAGCTAGAAGTTCAGTAAGTTAATGAATGAGTTTCTCATTGTAAACTCTTGTTGTTTTCTCTCCTTATTAGAGCTAGTCAATATAAGAAGGCAAAGTCTCATTATTTATCCCAATAAGCTCTATCTGCTTTAACAACTTGTTTAAGGACAAAGCTGCATTGACCCTCGAGATTCATAGATCCTCGTCTCATCTGTATGCAGCTATTCCAAATCAGAGATGACAAATTCTTCTGCTCTTTTGCTTCTTATTGTGCTGGTTTGATTCATAAATATAGAAAAACATGACCACTCCTAAAGCTTTAAGCAGAGGGATGATCTCATTTCAGTGAATTTTCTATGATTTAATTCATTGAAAAGACTACAATGCCTTTGAAATAAAAGCAAGAATACTAACACCAAATCTTAGTTTCTACAGAGAAATGAATTTATGCAACACACAGCTCAATATCCATAGGTTACTTACATTATTCACAACTAGTAGCAGCCTACACTCATCATAAATTGCAATAAAGCTTTTCTTTATGAGAACATCTCCTTTCATCTCCAACTAAGAATGTTAAAAATATACTAGCCTACCTAAAATACAAAGTGCATCACTTCTAAAAATACACTGGTATCTATATGTGTCCCTTCACTGGGGAATTTTTAGCTCTATAACCAGGCAGCTATCCCAACAGCTCTTTCAAGAATTAGCAGGAAGAGAAAGAGGGCTAAAATATCTGTTTCACTTGGGTCAGGCAGCCTCACGTAGCATCGTACAGCTTCCACAGGCTGCCAGGCAACAACACACTGTCTGGCAATTCTTATCCCCACTTTCTAATTTCTGAAATCCAAGGAGCAGAACAGAGAAAACGTGCATTAATGAGCCAGGATCCATTTGGACCTCCTCCAATTTCCCATTTCCCCCCTCTCACCTGCAGATTTGATCTTTGCAGCAGACAGTGTTATAAATTCAAATTAAAAAAAAAACAACAAAGAAAAGGAAAAAGGTAATGCATGAACTGGGCTGCTTACATGATTAACTCGTGTAACACAATAGGAGCTAACGCCAAAGGAATGTTACAGGTATTCAGTGCTTTCAGAGAGAACTTTACATGATTTGAGATATTGCTTAGCAACACCGACTCATTTAAAGGGCTGTGACAATAACATATGTATGAGTAGGTTCCGGAAAATGCAGCTCTATGATCTATACCAGTGCTTATCCAGAAAACTGATTCTTTGCTTATGTCCTTGCTCTTCAAGGGCAGGTTCTCATTCAGGACCCAAATAAGAATACAGGATCATGCAGTAGGGGACTTCATATCCACAACCACACATTCTGCTTTTAATGCTTAAAACCACAGTTCTATAAAATACATCCATTAAGCTTATTGCTTATCCTTGCAGAAAGAATCCTACTATAAGTTCTGCCTGTGCTTATGACACCAGAACATCTTAAATGATAATTGAAGGTTTGCTTAACAGAGGAAGTAAATAGGAAAAATAGCTGCAGTGGAAGTTCTTTACTCTATAGATAATGAAAAGGGGCTGAGAGGTGACAGCGTGTTCACCCCAGCCTAATCCTCAAAATATCCTACTTCATTCCCACACTAGCACTGCAGTACGCAAACAAGGTACCAATTTCTCAAAATAAAATGGTGGCAGCGAGTTCATGCAGCATCCATTTATTAAAAATACTCCAGAGAGCAGGTTTTTATCCAAAGGCCTGGCTTTATCAGCTTAATGCAGTGTAATTGCTGCCTGTGTTTTAGAGTTAAACCACAACATGGGATTGGAGAGACCAGAAGCAACAACCACAGTGATACACATACTTTACTGTGGAATATTTTACAGCAGATGTCATGATAGGATAAAATAGATGTAGAATTGAGATTTAGGGACATTATTCTCTCCAAGTCTAAATCACAGCACAAAAGGGATGCAAACTTTGGGAATGCTGCAAAGAGTTTTGCAAAAAAAAAAAAAAAAAAAAAAAAAAAAAAACATAAAAAAAGCCTATTTGCGGTGCAGTGCTTTATCCACCCGCCGAACCCGAAATAACGCGGCAGGGCTGCCACCTGCTGGAACTCGGTACACACAGCAAAAAAAGACAGGGCTGAGAAATTAGGGACTGCTGGATGGAGAAAAAAACAAGAGGGATGGCTGGTTACAAGGGAAATTGCGGTATTTATAGTAAGAGCATGCAGATAAAATTGGATTAGATTCACGCATCCGAGAAAAGAGCATCAATGCACTCTCAAAGTCCTTCAGACCAAATCAAATTTAAGGATCCCGACTGCAGAGACTTCTCTGCACTTATCAGGAAGGACTTTTTTTTTTTTTTTAAAGGGTTTGGGCAGTGGTCCAAGACACACAAAGAAGATAGAAGAGCAAACAGAACACATGCTAGCCCAGAAACATCCAACCTACTGTAATGCAACTCAACTGGAAATATCCACCATTACCAGAGTTATAAGACCATGAAAACATCCAAAGACATTAACTGAAGTGAGTTTTTTGGTATTTCTACTGAATGGAAAGAATATTCTTATTTTTATACAAATTGATCAAGCTAACCTTCAGTTCAGGTCTAAAAAGCAGACCTTTTCCAAGTAAGACAATTTCTGAACAAACTGATATATAAATATTGTCTCACAAGTAAATCATTGCCACTTGCCTTCCTTTTTTCTTTCCTGCTCTGTATCTCCTTCCTTGTCTCTACCTTTTTTATCTTCTTCCTACAATTCCTCTTACTTTTAATGTTTCCATGGCAATGACAGCAACAGGAAAGATTAAATATGCTTTGTGTATTTCCTTCTTTTATACATAACATTTTGGAAGATGGCAAAGGGCAAGAAATATCACATATCCCTCAGAGAACGATGGCAGTGTCAGGCCAATAACTCATTATGCAGTTGCAAGGATTTACCAATTAACATGTATTTTAGCTCATCAACAGTTCTAAAAACAACCTATTTAAAAGAAAAAAAAAAAAAAATAGAGGAGGACAAAGTAAGAAAAATTCCAATAGAGAGTGAAAGTTATGTATTTAACTAAAGCTCTTAAGGGTTATTGGATGCTTCAGGATAACATCCAAAGTGTATGCTGCATTTTTACATTGAAGTCTTTATATTAAAGCAAAAAGTTGTAGATCTACAGTTAAGAATAAATGGATCTTTGCTTCTGAAATTAAAATCAAGTATGGGAGCCTATCCAACAGCTGCCTTTTTTCAACCCTTCTCAAAGCAGAAGGTTCTCCTTTAGTAGCTCACCAGTTCGACAAGGAATTCTGCAATTGCCACATCTCAAAAACCTGCCAGATGTACTGAAAACATAACTGAGACCATTTATTGGAGAAATACTTTAGAATGTAACAAGAAGATCATTCTGTTTTTAAAAGCCTGCTCCTGAAGCACCCATGGATCAATAACAGACCTTCCCATCTCTTTTGAGGTAACAAAGACACCTGGAGATGCCAATACAACCCTTTAAATACACTGAGGGGTCTGTGCCAATGTCATTTTAAAAGAACAAACCACTTGTGGAACTCAAGTGATTTGGTATTTGCAGCTGTGGGACTGCAGAAAACCTGAGCTTTTCTCTCTCCTACCCCACAGCCCCTCTGTTTTGGTCTGAAAATGGAAGCTGGGAGGCATCCAAAGTATTTGTCAATTAGGTAAAAGTGAATTAATTGTCCCAGTATTTTTTTTTCTGACTTTTGTTTTAATGAGAAAATAATTTCCCAAATTAAAATACCAGCTCCGAAAGGGTTGTATCAAGGTTACATTTCACTGGGAAAGGTAAATGGATTATCCAAAAATTTGATGAATTTATATGGCATTACTTAACTTCTAAACACATTCCAGCTCTTAGTCTTGCAACAAACACAAACATCCAAATCTCCACAGTGATCCCTTTAAAATTTTGGTTTTAAATGGTTTAGACCAAGCATGATCTGCTGCTTGAATTCTGCTATAGTTTTTATTTCTATGTTCTCATTTTATAAACCTTTGGTCTCTTTTATAGAAATGAAGTTGCTGCAGGACTTCTCTTTCCATTTCTTGCTTCAGTATTCAAGGTCTGGTAAATGCTGGTTCATGATATTTAGAGACCCGGTCTATTTTCAGAGGAAAGAGATATTTATATTTCTCAGGGAGTTCAAGTACTAAATAAATGACAAGCTGTGCGTATCTACAAGATGTGAACCCCAGAAATTCCAGTTCAGTCAGATGAAATACTTCCCTTAAGCATTGTTAACTCAGTCATGCAGATATTATATCTAAAGAGAATCTAAACCTCTTTGGAAATTAAATGAAAATATGGCTTTTTCTTTCCTATGCAGAACAAACACCAGAACTCAAAACATTCAAATATCTTTGGGGATATTTTTCCTCTCTATAAAAGATCCATCAGCACCTTAAGCAATGTGAAATACTCCAAAGCTTTACTCCTGCAAATCATACCGACCAAATAGGTCTGGGGGTGAATTTTTCAATATTGCAAGATTCCCACAAAATTAACATCATTCTTTCAGATATTTGTGTCTCCACATACAATGGAGAACACTGGGGAGTTTATGCAAATAACACAGAATTGCAAGTTTTCCAATACTGAAGTTCTGTGACATGTTTAAAGCGCTCTTTCTAAGAAAGCAATAATGTTGGGAAGGTGACATTTTCTGTGACTGATTTCCATTCCCTGGCTACAAGTGCTTACACAATTAACCTACTGACATGGAGATTTCTTATTAATAAGAAATCTGGAATGTGTGTGCCAAGGAGTTTGAAAGTTAATATGATATATTACTTGATTTGTCTCCAGAAAAATAAGCATACTGGCTGTTACTGCATATCTAACCACCTATTTAATGTTCAGAATAGAGTTCTTATAATTTGAGTAATCCACCTTTATAGAATTTGTTGTGATTTATCCATGTTTTTCCCCATTACATCTTCAATATGAAAAAAAAAAAAATTAAAGGTTTACTGACTTCTATTTCAGATGTAATATTTATTTCATTATTGTTCTTCGCACATTGTTTCTCTCAGGTTTGTTTTTTTGTTTTGTTTTGTTGTTTTTTTCACTTTAACTTGCTGTGAGGTTATTGTAATTTATAGAGCAAGCTTAATTTTGAAACCTTTCAGTGCTCCCTGCCCTCTGATCTGAGTTTTCTGCAGAATGAACCACGCCCTTGTCTCACTATTTGGAATTTTCACAGTTCCAAGGCACGTTACGGAGTTTGGATTGAAGCCTGTAAACTCTTTTCCCCTAGAAACATATGACAGAATAAATTCCCACTAAACAAAACTGCTTTCTTCCAGAAGCTGTTCATTCCAAAAATAAAGCACATCCCTTCAGAAGATGTCTTTTTTTCAGAATAAGATTTCTTTCTTTCCAGTGTGCACACATATTGTCTTCACTGTTTATTAAATGTTGAGTCCCAAAAATCTCTTTTTTTCACCCAAGAGCTTATGTTATGCTGATCCCCTCACCCCTCTAGTTACTCAGCAGTTTTTCATATTCATTTCTCTCCATTCCCTTGCCACTCAGTTTTTTGTTTATGCAAAACCCTTCTTCTTCATTTATTTGAAGATTAATTTTAAAACCCTGTTTTCCACCACAATGTGACTCTGCTCCTCACCTGCCACCACACCTTTGTACCAAATTGCAAAGAGACAAACAGCACAGAGATCTTTTTAGGTCTGGGAACACAGATTCCAGCAAAGTGATTTACTGCTGGGACCATTCCTCAAGAAGCTGCAGGCCAAGAAAACCATTTTCGGAGCAGAAATAACCAGGGAGCAAAAGAAGGGGGAAATACCACAAACAGTCAAGCAGCAGAGCTCAGCCCAGGCCACCCAGCAGCTTTAAGGGATAATTCCCATCTGACACCCCCTAATGCCATCGTGGTGGCATCACTGACGAGGACAGCAGGGTCCATCAGGGAAAATAATTGTGATGGATCATTTTAATGCAGAAAAGCCAACAAATGGCTAAGAGGGACGCTCTGAGAGTGAAAAGTATCAATTTGGTCCTTCTTAGGGTATTGTGAGAGTCTGAACAAAGGCTGGACTTGAATGAGCTTGAAAGTCTTTTTCAACATCAATGATTTCTAACTTCCCATAAAATTTTCCAAACTGGGGAAAAAAAGCCTTGCAATAAAAGTGTCATTTATATCAAGACACTTGCAAATGTATTGTCCATAACTGTGCACGCTCATACTCTCACATTTAACTGAGGTTTAAAAGTAAAAAAACAAAACAAATAAAACCAACCAAAAAACCCAAGCAAGATCAGGTGGGAGTTTATACCAACAAACTAAATTCAAGAAAGGAGGAAAACCCAACATTTAGACAAGCCAATACCATTCTGAAAGTAATTGATAATGGAGAACTGGGAGTTTTAAACAGCTATTTTTGAAAACCATGTGAATGTGGTATTAGACATTATTTAAATGCTATTTGTGACAGCTGAATTTGCCTATGTAAAATAAATATACTCCAATTCCTTTCTCAATGTTCTTCTCCCACTCTTAAATGATACAAGCTCATTTAACAACTGGTAGTCAAACATGTTCCAAACTGCAGAGGATTATTGCGAAGCAAAAATAATTCTGCCATTCTAAAAAAAGTGGCTGGCAATTAGTGATTTCAGTTGGCCTTTTCTCCACAGCGTTTAGCAGAATGTTATATTTAAGCCTTATTAAAATGTACAGAGATTCTAAAATCTTAAATATAGATTTCCTTGCTAGTTCTCTGTCAAAGTCAAAGAGATAAAACAGAAATGTAGAAACAGACAATGGAATGGAAAGGCCATATTGGGTCAAAAAATAAATCACTGTTCATGTACCTACATTGTCTGTATCAGTGTTGTATTTTTCTGAGGAGGACCCTCTTAAACACTTAGCTTAAATCCTATTTTTACCTAAGAGTGGCTTGAAACCTAAAAGGGTCAAGAAAAAAATGAAATATAACACTTTACAGTACATTTATATATACTAGCATTAAGCTGTTGGCTTTTTCCTCATCTGATGTGAACTCTCAGCTCTCCATGCATCTTTTCACACCACTAGAAAATTCTCTGCTTTCTTTCAGAATATTTCTACCTAATTGATGGCTCGGAGAAACATGGATGATCTAACTATTACCTGAGGTTCTTTAAACTATATTCTCAATCTACATTTCTAGATTAATCTTATCATTTATATGTATAAAACTAGGGCAATAAAGTTTGTTTGGCTTTTTTATCAAACTGAAATGGATCATCTGATTCTGATTTTGTTATTTCATATTAACAATATACCAGTGTATCACACAATGACATATCTTTTTACTAGTTTTTATAAAAATAAATAAAGGTAGTGAGCTGGGCTATGGCTTTAGACATGACCAGCACAGATTTGTCTTCAAAGGTTTCCCCTTTGGCAAGAGTAATCACTGAGGGCACAAAAACTCAGAGGAACTGCATGATCACCTTTCTACATGTTTCTAGAAGATGGAAGTTTACATGGGATGAAAAATGACAAAAACATAACCCCAAAAGATCTTCCAGATCATTCACTTAACCCAGCAGTGCCAAGGCCACCCCTAGCCATTTCCCAAGTGCCACATCTACACGAAAGCATTTTTCATGGGAAAGTTCCTTCAGATCTCTACAGCCCATGGATCCATTAAAGACTCAGAATGTATTTTTCTTTCTAGACAAGCTGCAAAGAAAGGAAATGTACTTCTTGGATCTCTTAGTGCAGTGTTGTATTTTACTACATTACTTTTCAGCTCTAAGTCTCTGCAGGTCATTGAAGCCAGCACTCTTCCTTAACCCTCCTGCATTTCCTTCCCCCCGAAACATAAATATTAATAGAGAAAAATACAGAAAGAGAGTCTGTCATTCAACAGTGAAGCAGAGATTGATTGCCTGGTGGAACAGATCATTTCTGTGGCGCACTGAATAGGATGCAACACAATCTCTGGCAAACATTTTGATAAAGTTGGCGTTTTCTCCCTTGACTTGCCAAATTGAACAACTTGCAATAGCTGTAGGGTGTCTCACTGACTACACGGCAAACACAAAAAATTAAAAACACTCCAATTGCAAAGAATGGAATATAAAATTAAAAATTAATGCAATTAACTAGGTACTCCTACTATCCAGCAAAGGCATAATCATTCGCTTTCTGACTGCTGAGCTTAAAAGTTGGAATAATGCCCTTTGGTGAAAATTTCATCAAAGGCAATTTTTGTCCCTTAAATAAGAAGACAGGATACTATACTAAGAAATTAATGCAAGAGGGAAGCCTGCAAGTCAGTGTGGTGAAAGCATGTGAAGTATAAAGACAATATTTACTGCCTTTCCAAATTTTTATGCCATGCATAAACCTTTCCAACTATTATAACGAATACTCGGACGATGACGAAACAAAGTTACTGGTATGTCTGTGCTTCCTTTTGAATGTGTTCATGCTGTACATATTAATAAATATCAGGGAGATTGAATCAAAATAACAAATATGGGCAATCAAGCATGAATTTTCTGAATCACTGGAGATTGCTACCATGCTTATTTATAGGAGCACTAAACAAATCTGTGATTATTTTAAAATATAGGTGACGCCTACGTTGAAGCAGAGGAGGTATAATGAAAATTAAAGAGAAAATATACCTGTACCATTCTTAAAATGAACAGATAAAGAAAAAAAAATACCATTTCCCATTGAACAGGGAAAAAAGGTTCTCAGTTCATTACAAAAAAGTGAAAAACAGGATTTGCACATATTAGAAACTCTTCTCAACTTTCAAGACGTCAACAACAGAAGGTGCATTTCAGATCACATTTTGTGGCCTAAAAACACAAGCTTAAAACATCAGCCGGAAATTTCACTCAGTGTTTTGCAAGAGTTATAATCTCTGATTGAGGAAATGAGGAGAAATAACATATGAGTTGTTTTTTCTATATTCACACATTATTTCAGACAAATTTTCAGAAACAAAAACAATATATCTAAGAAATTGATATTGATTTTGTCATCCTGTCCCACGAAGATGGAAACAACTGATTTTCATTACCTTGCACTTTGGTCAATCAACCTCTGTCTCGGAAAGCTCAGTGACACCTCCCAAAGCTCTAAGATCCCACTTTTATCCCCTTGCTCTGATTTGGGAACTGCCCTTCTCAAGACACAGCTGATGTTTTAAAAGACAGTTCTCCAGGTGAAGAAAATTTCAATTACCTGCAATCAGACCTCATTAAACGAAATTGATTTCCCCCTTGTTACTTATGATTTAGGAACCTCAGCACAGGGACTAGAAAAGCAAGAAGGAAAATCCAAAAACTATATATCTGCATGGAAATTATTTCATCCCCCAGTGTGTTTGGCAGTTATTTTAATGCCAGAGAATTCACTGCACTTTGATGAAGGCACTTGTTATTTCTTAGTTGTGAAGGAAACAATCCAGGGCATGAAGTTCAAAGACAGCAGTTCACAGAAGGCAATAATTAATCAACCACATGAATGCTGTTGCAACTGAACAGCTCTGTCTGGTGGTAGTAGGGTCAGAAATTTAATGTTGCATTTGGTGTTGGCTCGATAGCTTGCTTATTTTCACACCTCCAGTGGAAAGTATTTAAGTAAAATACTTTTTTTCTGTAATTAGATGGCAGGACTCATTTAAAAGGTAAGAAAAGAAAAAAGGGAAGGATCAAAAACAGAGGAGTATCATATTTTATAATTAGCAGGTCGTACCTTTCTTGTCTGAATTTATTAAGAAATTATTTATAAGCCTGAGATTACATACCATTTGATTCTTTTTTTCTTTATCAAAATACTAAGAAGGAATTAGTGTGTTTGTATATTTTTAGAACTTTTCTATCCTACTCTTAGGAGCAATTGCATTAAAATAGAAGTATAAAAAAGACCATCTTCTTTTTTGGTACCACTTATTGATCAGTTGAGAGAGAAGGCTTTGGGTTGACTTAATCGGTGCCTTCCAGTAGTGGAGCCACAGACTCTTTTCTATGTTTGCAGGGATTTTCCTTTAACTATTGAATTTAATTTCTAACCTTCCGGACCTCTGAAGAGTGAAAGCTTGCTCAGAGATTAGAAGGGAATCAGCATGATTTGACAAGCCATTTGATGTATTTGCCTGTAATAACTTTGGCAGTGCAACCTTCAGGGGCAGAGAATGACAGCCACAAGAAGACAAAGAATAGAGTTCTGTCACTACAGACATCCTTTAATAAAACGGATTTTATGAGGGGGAAAAATAGATACATTTCTAAGCATTTTTAAACCTTTCTCATCTGAAAAACAAAGAACTTTTGATTATGAGATATAGAAAGAACATTATAACTTGTAATAGTTTGAGCAAACAGCCAAAAAGCCCTGCATATGAAGATAATTGGGTATCTGATGCACAGATCAGTTTGTCTGTTGGAGGCACTTTGACTTAAATAACAAATAATTGGAGAAAGAGTCCGACTAGCATTGTTTTATCCTGGCAATGCCAGGTCACCACAAAAACCTCCAAGTCTGTTTCTTATTTTCCTCCTCTTATTTAAATGATGATTTTTAGGGCTTTTTTGTTCTTGGTTGACTATCTCAAGGAATTTCATTTTTTTGCCCTCAGAGTCCTCTCAGAAAGGCCTCAGCCTGGCTCAGTTTGCCAACAGTGAAAGTGTCAGTGCAGAAATGTGAAAATCTCTGAACTCCACATATCTCACTGTCCAACACTTCAGCACTTTATCCTGCACATAATCCTGGAACAACTGGGAAAACTAATTAGCAGTGAGACGATACAAAGGAAGAGAAGCCCAATACAGTCATTATAAATCAGAATATTTCTGGATGTAATTTATTTACACATTTTCTACTCCATTAATTTGAAATGAAAATGTATTAACAAGTCACTGAAAAATCTTTCTCTCTAAATATGCAAATACATCTTCCAGAATTTCCCAGTCTTGAATCACACAAGCTGTACATAAACATTAAAACTCAAAAATACCACAAACTTGTTAAAGGGCAAGCTTTTCCTCGATGCATGGTAGAAATGAAAATATATCAGTTACATGTTCTCAATTATTTTCCATCTATTGAGATTTAAAATTCTATATATAAGCTTGGCTGAAGACAAGTGTTATGCGGGGAGAAATTCCTGAGTTTCAGAGGAATATTAAGTATTCTGTTATCAAGGATTATAAACTTTGATAATGTGACTTCCTTAACTAGAAGAGTTTATAACTGCATATTTAAGGAAGGGCCATTTGTTTCATTTAAATGGGTTTTAACAATGCTAGACTTTTAGTAGCATCTTCATATACCTGGGATAAAAAGGGAAATAATCTGGGAAAAAAAATATTACAGTGCTGCTTGGTTTCAACTATCAGCAGCATCAATTCAAGCTTTGAAAGTACCCACAATGCACAAAGCAGATTTTTTGTACACAAAGCCCAAGTCCCTGTCTTGAAGTTCCTACTAAGGCCACAGGCTTTGTTAAACTGCTTATAAAGTTCTTCCTCTAAAGTCCTTCGGATGCTGGTCATCGGACTGGTATTGGAAAACTGATTCTTTTTCTTAGGAATCTTACATGGGTAAATTCCAGTCATTAAGTAAGGCAAGAGAAACAGTTTCAAGAACTGTCAATATATAGTCATAAATATTTAATAATTAATAATGTTATATTATGTTTTAAGAAACACAGTCCACTCCCTGAAGTATGGTTGTGTTACTGAAAAGGAAAAACCTTCATCAAGTTATTAATAACTGATGATGGACAACTCTATAAAAGATTGAGCCAAGCAGGGCAGTAAAGTTAACACACCAGTGTTAATCCAGTCTCACAAAGAAATAACAATTCGGACCCAGGTCAGCAGAAAGTACACAGAGAAATGTATTTAGAAGGAAACATTTGGGGAGATGGTGGAAAAATCCATAACTTATCAGATATAAACCAGGAAAATCTGGACTGGTCCTGCTCTGAGCAGAGGGTTTGAACTACAGCATCCCAAGGCCCTTCCAATCTCAGCAATTCTGTCATAGCAGCAAAGATGAAGATTATTTAAATCTCCTAAAGCCAACTTCGATGATTTGGGGCTTTTTTTTTTTTTTTTTTTTTTTTTTTTTTGGTTGGAGTTTATGTGAGAACACTGAGGTCCAAAAATGAACTCTTTGGAAATGAGAACTGATAATCACATACAGAATCAATTGGGTTTCAGGAAGTATCTCCCACTTAATGCTGTTGAGATGACATTGTTGAGATCTACTTGGGGATTCCAATGATTTTTTTTCTTCTAACAAAGAAACCACCAGCACTGAATTTTCTTGGTTTCAGCCAGGATCTGACTGGTGGCACATCCCTGTGCTCTCCTCTCTGCTCTTAGGTTTTCCTGGAGGCACACGATTCAGAGTAGACTGCTCTTCAGTGAGAGAACAATCTTTTGTTTTCTCATGGAGTGTTATCATAAAAGTGCTCACATCAGTGTTTATTGACAAAATCCTGAAGGAATTCAAATAAATCCTTAATGAGGTTGAGTTCTGGTTATCTTTTTTTTTCTAAGACATTCAGTGAATCCTAAACACTAAAACAAGACATTAGAAATATATATATTGTAGTAGACACAGAGGAAGAATACCATTATTTGGAACTATTATTTTTCCTGACTCAGGGAATGGTTTCAGTAAATCATCATTCATTATGATTAGCTCCTTGGCCTTTCACTGCTACGCTTATATGAATTATGTAGCAAGTGATGTTATAGACAAAAGCATGGCAAGAGCTCTTTCTGCCACTATAGGCACAATCACATTTAATTAAGAATTTATCATTGAGGTATTAGTTATATTACAGGCACTATGTTGTCTAGCTCAGAGAGCAGCTTCCTCATAAACAAATGCTTGACTTCATTGTTGCCTTTAATCAGCTTGGTGCATTTACCTTATATGGGTTCACAGAATGAAATTATTGTTTTGATACCACTGGAAAGGATTAACAAAACCATAATAAATTCTTGGAGGCTTTATCCAGCATCCATTCACAATGGACTAGGTAAAAATACCTTAATTATTACCTGCAAACAGTAGTATTGCATTCCAACAAGTGAAGCCTGCATAAAATTTCAATCTGGAACCAATATTCCTCAGTAAATGGCACAATTCCCTCTGCAGCCAGTGTTAAAACAGCTCAGGAATGGAAGGATAACATCCAGCACCTACTAATTTTGTTTTCTATTCCTACATACATTTTTCATTCATATTTCACTTTGATTCCATATATCAGGCTGACAGCACTCCTTTCTTCTAGGCTTACACTATAGAATGAAATATAATGTAATAACGCTAGTTTTTGTTGCTTGGGTTTGTTGTTTTGTTTATTTTTTTTTTTTTTTTTTTTCCCTGGTAAGGTTTTTCCTTTTTCTTTATTTTACAAGAAATCAAGGAACATCTGGATCCTCTTGCTTTATTCCTTCATTTCATGAATTTCCCTTTATATTTCACTGTCAGATTGGATGTCTTCATAGATCAGCATGGGATTACCATGGGTACAGGAGATATGTTGGAAATGTCTCTCTGTCTGTTTTTTAAGTGGGCACTACCCTCTCATAAGCAGAAGGTCCCTAAAATGCTTATTTTTTCCATACCTAGAAAAAAAAATGTTGCCTAATATTAAAAAAGGAATGTTAGGCATTCAGGAAATGTTTACTTTGCTTGCATCATATTAATCTGAATATCAGCTAGCAATCAGGAGAAAAATTCCAACACTACCTGCACTCCATCCTTCCAGCAATTTTGACTTAAGAGATTCAGGGAGCCAGAGTTTGCAGCTTTATGTACAGAAAATTGTTAGGTCCTATAGTTTGGCAGGGCAGAACAAGAGATGAAAAGTAATCTCAGACTGCTTTCAGAACAATTTTCAATAAATAAATTGTGCAAGATAATGCTGTGGGAACAAAAGAACAAGCTGAAGGAATGTCTGCTATAAAAGTTATTTTGTCTGAACAACAATACTTTAAAAATAAGTCTCAAAGCTATCAGTATTTTTTTCACTGAAGATTAGGTCAGAAATACAAGTGCCATAAAATATTATTTTAGTTTTTTCTGACACTCTGTAATGAGCAATTTTATCCATTACTGCCATCTGGAAAAAGAGAATCACAGTAGCTCATATTTAAAGGAAATGCTTGTAAGTAGTTCCCTTTTAAACAATTAACTAGAGACAGGCTTGTTTTCCTTTTCACCTCCAAGAGTGAAGGAAAAATACTTTGTATTCTTGAGAAAATCTCCTCAAACACAGAAATTTTAGATTTCCTTACAAAAGCAAACTTTTGTTTCCAGTTTATGCTCATATACTCGCTGTCAAAAAGATGGAACTCAAGTTATTTGTAAGACAAAAGAAACAAGACAGCCTTCAGCAAGACAAGAAATTTAAGAAAATATCCAACTGCAGCAGAGGATGTCAAAGTCTGTCAGTGGGGATCACAGCAGCATTCACTTTGGTTGCTTGAACTAAATGCACATTATCATTGTAAATGATAATTTACATTATCTGGAGGATGCAACGAACTGCAGATTCACCAGGATAACTGGTGTGCACTGGGAATTGCAAAATCACAGAATGATTTGGGATGCAAGGGACCTCAAAGATCATCCAGTGCCACCCCCTGACATGAACAGGGACACCTCCCACCATCCCAGGGTGCTCCAAACATCATCCAACCTGGCCTTGGACATTTCCAGGGATCCAGGGGCAGCCACAGCATCTCTGGACACCCTGTGCCAGGGAACTGCTCAGGAGAAAAATCCTTTAGAGTTTGTGCAGCACCTGCCTGTTACCCACACACCAGTTCCAACAAGTAAAATCTTTGCCTCACTGAGCAAAACACATTTTGCTATTGACTTAAACAGAGCACTGCTCCTTCCTACATGGAACTGCAGGAGTGTTTTGTCCTATGGCAGTCACCTTAATTATCCACATTCAATACCTGTAGATGGTTCAAGTGATGGCAAATTCCTTTCTCTTTCCCCCTTTTCTTTTTGAAGGCTTATTCTGGGTGAGGATGGTATCTTTTTATTCTGCTTATTTACAAATAGCAGAAAATTTCCACCTTTCAATACATACTTCATATTACATCATTGTATTTATTGTCTATGTTATCACTTATACAATACATAATTAAATATATATACACAGAATATATGGGTCTTTAGAATAATTCAGTTTAAAGCATGAGAAAATAGCAAAAAGATTTTATACAGTCAAGCTGAATTCAAAAATCTCTCCAATTTAAAAAAAAAAATAATCAAATTCTTATAGCAAGAAGAATAATTTTTTTTTTTTTTTTTTTTTTTTTTTTTTAATAAAACCCCAGCATCTGATAATTAGACCCATTCCTTGTTATCAATTTTGGAGATTTAGAATCTTAAGTCTCCAGGTCAATTTTTCTGCTGAACTTGATAAAAAAAAGCTTTTCCTTGATCTTGAATTCAACATTTAATATTGAAAAGAGAGCTATTTTGTGCAACTTTGCATACATTTCAAAGATAAACAATACAAGCATTTTTAATTAAAGCTTTACTGATGCCTGATGATTTTTGCTTTTTCCTTTTACCGCTTTCTGTACCCTCTATGCATCCATCTGTACCTTAGCCCACATGCTGTAATTCCTGAAGCTTGATATTGCAGCTTAGTTTAGGCGCTTTGCTGGGCAGAGAGACCAAACATCCCAAGGAAGGAGTCAGTGTGCCCTGTGCTATCTTAAACCCGAGGCTCCAGCCTTGAGTGAAGCCTTCTGTCCAGAACATCTTGTGTAAACTGGCTCTGCCTCATCCAGGGGGACTCATTAGAATAGGGGACATTACTGCATTTGTTAAGTTTCTTATTGGGGAATCCTAGATAGATATGCTAATTCCTGAAACCTATAAAACTTGTACCCGTGCTGTACACGGGGTGCATTCTGCCATCCAAGTTGTGCACCTGGGATCCCAATACCGAGGTAAAACCCTTTTATCCCCTTAACCGTGTCTGTGTCATTATTAAAAACTGGCCTTTTAAGGAACATTTTTCTGGCACACCGAGACGGACACGAAGGAGACCGAGTCCTAGCTCTGGATCGAGAGCAACATCCTGCCCTCCTGCACCTCTCCTCGTCGGCACTGGGAGGGGAGCAGCAGTCCCAGAGCTGAGACCGGGAACTTCAAAGAAATCCAACACAAGGCACGGGGAGGAGGTAAGATAAAAGGGGTACGGTATTATTGCTAGCAAAAGGGCTGGTGAGGGTGGGTTTGTGGCCACGGGGGCCCTGTAAAAGGGGGTTTTCTGTATAAGGAAATTTCCTTTTCCCACGGGGGGTGTGGAAAGAAGAGACGCAGCAAAAGGGCTGGTGAGGGTGGGTTTGTGGCCACGGGGCCCTGTAAAAGGGGGGTTTTCTGTAATAAGGAAATTTCCTTTTCCCACGGGGGTGTGGAAAGAAGAGGACGCTCTTCGCTGATCCACACAGAGCCTGAGAGCTGCTACAGGGCTCAGTGCAGCACGCAGCTGAAAGGCTCAGGGCTGGGTCTCTCTGCTGGGGTGGCGGGTGAGACCCAGCAAGGGCAGTTTCTTGCATGCATGCGCTTCTGCTTTCTCTCTGCTCTGCTTTTGCACTATAGGTTAGGCTGCAACTTGTAGTGGGGGGTGAGGTCGCTGGTTCAATTCTTGCTTCCAACTCTAACTGCTTTTTCATTTCTAAACAGAAATGGGGTGTGTATCATCCTCTCAAAGTATTCAGATACCCCGTGAAGCCCCATTAAGTGTAATATTGAAACATTGGCGGGTTCTAACCGGGAGGAGGACAGCT
Source organism: Malurus cyaneus samueli (assembly GCA_009741485.1). Lineage (NCBI taxonomy): Eukaryota > Metazoa > Chordata > Aves > Passeriformes > Maluridae > Malurus > Malurus cyaneus. Next base: position 3,794,414 of record CM019217.1, on the reverse strand, counting down.
CTGAACACGGGGGAGTTAGTAAGGCTCTGCACATGCGTTTGGCCAGTTTTAAGCCTTAGAACTGGAAGGAGATGGCCAAAGTTTGGGAGTCTGGATAATGAGTTGATTACTGATTTATTAGTGGAACTCAGAGTCCAGGGCAGGTATGAGGAGTTGAGATATGCGGAGCTGTTTGCAATACTTTTAAACAGAGAACAAACCTACAATCAGCCGCAGAAAGGCTGGGTGGAGATGGTTTCACTAAGGAGAAGAGAGCAGGGGGAGGATCACCGCCTCCTCCGCCGCCGGTGCTGCCCGTGCCGGTGGAGAAGGGGAGGTGCAGCACCCCCTCCCTGCCGCTGCCACCCCTTCCCCAGTCCCTCCGGGCTGGAAGGGCGGGATGATTGCCCACCGCCCCACTGCCCCGTGACAGCCCGGGGGCGGGAGTCGGGCCGGAGAGGGGCCGGGTCCGCCACCGCCTGACAGCCCTGGGGACAGGATGGGGCTGGAGAGGGGCCGGGTCCACCACCACCCACAGCCCTGGGGCGGGAGGGGGCCGGAGCGAGGACAGTTCTGTTGCCGCTTCGGTCCCTCGGAAGCCGGAGCGGGCAGATCGAACCATCAGTGCCGAACAAAGGGAGAAACAATCGCAAATTAAAGGCAATTCTGACAAGCCCAATACAGATAACTCCTCTGAACCGGAGAGACAAGGTCAGATTACATTCCCTAGTGATCTAGTGGTTCAGGGCCTTCACTGCTGACCAAGGTTCGATAAACCATGACTACACTGACCAGTGAACTCGAGTGGTTTACAGTTTTGGGTCCGAAATTTGTCTTTTCCTATACCCCTACCTCTGTGCACAAAATTAGTCAAAAGCTCCTTGCTTTTGAGAGGAGAGGTACTGAGACAGGGAAGAAGATCCAGCTCACCTGGAAATCTGAAAGACAGCTGGCAAAAGAACTGGAAAACTGGAAAAGACTACTGGTAAAACCTCTGTATGGGACCCTTAAGGCAGCAGAAAAGAGAACCATCTTATTGTCCACAGAGAGTAGAAAGGCTGCAATTAAACAGCTGGAGCAGCTGAGGCTGTCGGACTTAAATAAGCCTTTTGAACTTTTTCCATATAAGCAACTCAGTGTTGCTCTGGGGTACTGGCACAGCACCTTGAAGACCAGCAAAGAGCTGTGGCCTATTTTCAAAACAACTGGGCAATGTTAGCCAAGGGTGGCCTGGGTGTTTGAAGGCTGTAGCAGCAACTGTCATCCTGATACAGGAGGCCCGTAAATTCACCCTTGGGCAGCACATTGTCGTGTATGTACCCCACGCAGTGGTGTTTATGCTGGAGCAAAAGGGGGGACACTGGCTATCCCAAGCAGAATGCTTAACTACCAATCTGTGTTGTTGGAACAGGATGATGTTACCCTATAACATCTCTGTCGTAAACCCTGCAATGTTTTTGTCACCCACATTATTTGATAACATGCCTGAGAATGACTGTTTGCAGACAATAGAGAAGACCTATTCCAGCAGACCAGACCTGAAGGATGTGCCTCTGGAGAACCGAGACAAGGAACTATTTCCTGATGGAAGCAGTTTCATGAGGATGGCAACAGATGACAGGTCACACAGTAACCACCATGGATAAGGTAATTGAGGCAAAAGCCTTGATTTCAGATGTGTCATCACAGAAAGCTGAACTGATTGCACTGACGAGACCTCTAGAACTGAATGAAGGAAAGAAGGTGGACATATGGACTGATGTGCTTAGCACTGTTCATGCCCACGGAGCTATTTGGAAGGAACGTGGCCTGCTGACTGTTCTTAATGAAATTAAGCATGCAGAACAGATCCTTGCACTCCTGCAGAGTATCCGGAAGACTACAGAGGTAACTGTCATGCATTGCAGAAGTCATCAAAAAGGGAAAACAACCCTTGAATTGGGAAATTACCTTTTTGGTAAAGCAACAGAAAGGGGTAAAGGAAAAGACAAACTTGCAGTAGTACCACAGAAGGTGGTAGATTTGACAGGGTTTACTCCAAAATACGATCAGGGGGATCAAAAATTGATTAAGGCTCTTAAAGCTGAAATCAAGGAAGGTGAGTGGGCTGTTACCCCAACAGGTCAGGTTGTACTCCCACCCCCACTTCTTCTAGAAATAGCCCAGAGGGAGCATGAGGGTACCCACTGGGAGCAGAAAATCTTTTAAAAACATCTGAAGAAGGTAGTGGTTGGGAGGGGGATGACTGATATTGTACAATCTATAACAAGCAGGGGTGAGACCTGTTGAGAAACCTCTGACACGAGCAAGAGAGTTGTGTTAGGGGTGACGAAGGCAGGAGATCTCCCGGGAGACTACTGGCAAATAGATTTTGCTGAAATGCCTTTCAAGGAGGGATACAAATATGTGCTGGTACTGGTTGACGCCTTCAGTGGATGGCCTGAGGCCTACCCCGGTTGCACCAACACAGCAAAGGGGGTAGTAAAAGCCCTGCTCAACCACATAATTCCAAGGTCTGGGGTTCCTTTTGGAATGTCATCAGATAGAGGACCACATTTCATTGCAACTGTGGTCAGGAAAGTTGACAGGATTCTGGGACTTACTTGGGACCTGATTACTCCATACAGGCCCCAAGCAAGTGGCAAGGTTGATGATTGTATGAATGGAACCCTCAAAACCCAGATCAGTAAGATCTGCCAAGAAACTTCAATGACATGGGTTCAGGCCTTGCCTCTGGCCTTGCTGAGAGCTCACATACAACCGAGGCAGAGGGACAATGTAAGTCCTCTAAATCTTGTATGGCAAGCCATACCAGGTGCCACATATCCCGGGGAAAACTCATACTGATTTGCAGAAATGCTTAATGGTTTTAAGTTCCCATTTGCAGAAGCTCCAGAGACTCACCATGCTGTCCAGCCAAAGGACTGACACACTGTTCATCCATTCCAGCCTGGAGACAGGATCTGCATCAAGTGGTGGGACAGCAACCCCTGGCAAGCTGAGCGGAAGGGACGTTCCAGCTTTGCTGCCCACCCTCACTGCGGTCAAGGTTGCTGAGAAAGGACCGTAGACTCACTACTCCAGAGTCAAGAAACCATCGAGGAACCAGAGGCTGATGCAAATCAAGCTGATGTGGTTTAAACTGTTTTTCACATGTCTGTTGTCTGCCCAGCTGGTAACCATGATTCAGGATTCCGCCCATTAATTGCATTGTGATGGTCCAAAATATATCCAGAGCTCTTGACAGGAGCAATTGCTGGATCTGCACCCAATTATCTCCTCTAGATGGGGGTGGTAACTGGCCATTGATTGGTATGAAAATTGGAAAGGGACTCAAATTCTACCTGAATTAGTTTCAAAATTTACCACCTTAAAATTCGACTGTATTTTCATGGTTACCAGACTGGGCCTGCGTAAAAGAAGTATCTCTGATAGTTGTAGTTGTAGTTAATGTAGTGTAGAGACTAGACAAGTGAAGTCTTGTTAGTCTCTAAAAAGGGGGGAATGATGCCTGATGATTTTGCTTTTTCCTTTTTACGCTTTCTGTACCCTCTATGCATCCATCTGTACCCTTAGCCCACATGCTTGTAATTCCTGAAGCTTGATATTGCAGCTAGTTTAGGCGCTTTGCTGGGCAAGAGAGACCAACCATCCCAAGGAAGGAGTCAGTGTGCCCTGTGCTATCTTAAACCCGAGGCTCCAGCCTTGAGTGAAGCCTTCTCTCCAGAACATCTTGTGTAAACTGGGCTCTGGCCTCATCCAGGGGGACTCATTAGAATAGGGGACATTACTGCATTTGTTTAAGTTTCTTATTGGGAATCCTAGATAGATATGCTAATCCTGAAACCTATAAACTTGTACCCGTGCTGTACACGGTGTGCATTCTGCCATCAAGTTGTGCACCTGGGATCCAAATACCGAGGTAAAACCCTTTTTATCCCTTAACGTGTCTGTGTCATTATTAAAACTGGCCTTTTAAGGCAAATACAAGACAAAGTGTTCTTCATTAAAAGCATGACAGTTTGTGTCTTCCACTAAAAAAGGGAATAAAAATAAGACTTTGAGGTAAGTGCTGAATTATGGTTCTGATGTGTAGCAACAGTTTTATGCCTTCTCCAGAGCTGCATAAAGCTTTAAATTTACCTTTTCACCTGTCACATTCTCTTTTTTTTCCCTTCCAAATCCTCTCTAATCTCCACTCCTTCGCCGATTAAGCAGTGCTTTTCCAGACATGGATTTTTATTTTGTTATTTAATAACTAGGGAAGCATTAACTTGTGTGTACCTTAATAACATTGATCTCTGCCTGTCTGAATATTGGCATTTAAAGCCATGACACTGCTGTTTATTGATTTTCAACATTCAGTGGATATTGTCACTAAATACAAACAATTCACATGGCCCATGACACTTTTAAAGATAAATACACTTCAACCAACATTTTACACCTTGTGCTCTAGAATTTGCTATGCTTCCATGTTTACTTGGTTTGATAGTATTTTTTGTGAAGTGTCACTCCTGAGAAAAATGTGCAAACCAGCATAAAATAAAAATATATCACTTTTGATACTGGTAAATGACAAAAAAACCCTTTGAATCTTTCTGTTGTTGTCTCCTAAACAAGATATATCGGCTGCAGCATCTACTGACAAGTTAAACTCAACACAAGGAATCGAAAAAGTTCAGAAAATAGCCTAAAACATGCCTATAGAAGGTTTTCAAAACAGGAGAAGATTAAGGCAGTGAAAAATTGTGAAAAACAAGGAAAACAGGCACTGAATTCCCTGCCCACTTCATGCTTAGAGTTGCTCTTTCCATCTATAACATCAGCTTAATTTTTCACTAAGTGCTGCTGGTCACAGAAACACAAAGAAAAAGTGTGTTTAAATAAAACTTCTACTTAATTTGTTTTTTTTTCACACAAACATAGAAATGTTTGATTGTTCGTTTCTTTTATCTTTGCCTAGCGGTGGGAAATCCTTATCAGTAGAGAACAGCACCCAAATTACAGCAGGTGTTTGCCTCTTCCACAGTTAGATTGTCTGGCAGTGAACTCCAAATCTTCCTGTTAATGACTGCAGAAGGTCAAGATTTTGTGTAATTCAAATAGTAAAAAAGAATTGCAGGCTAAGATGGTCAGCAATTCACAAGTAATTTTTCACAGATAGATCAAAAATATATAAATTCAACATAAATTTATCCACCCTTCTGTCTGGGAGTTATAGAGAGCAACAAGGTCCCCTCTGAGCCTCTTTTTCTCCAGGCTGAGCCCCTCAGACTCCTCATTAGACTTGTGGCCCCAGCCAGATTAAAATCATAATTTACCCCCACAGAAATATGGGGTAAAACACCAAAAAATTGGAATGAAAACGTGTTTAAATTGAAGAGACTTTAGGCCGTTGCTGCCTGACTGATCTGGAGAAGTGGTCAAAGACATTAGGATGAAAGTAATGCTGACAACAAATTGATGTTTTAGTTTTTGCTGAGCAGTGCTTGCACAGTCAAGGCCTTTTCTGCTTTTTATATGGCCATGCTGGAGAGGGGGCTGGGGGGAAGCTGGGATGGGACAGAGCCAGGACAGGCTGACCCAAGTGTCCAAGGGGATATCCAGACCCCACGGCATCATGCTGAGCACTAAAACTGAGAAAGTCGACCAGGCAGTAGGATTGTTTCCTGGAGACCACCAGCAGTGGTGAAATATCCCATTGTGCTCCTTTCTTTTACATATTCTTTATTTATACTATTGTTATTATTATTATTTTCCCTTCCATTTCTGTCCTGCTAACTGACTTTATTTTAACCCACTTTTTTTTTTATTTTTTTTTTCCAATTCTGCCCCCATCATAGGCAAGAGTGAGCAAGCAGCTTTGGGGTGTTACAAACAACAACATCCTATCCCTCCTGGCTCTCACAAATTTCCTTTGGTGCACTGAGGAAAGGCAGGAGCCTCCTCCACTTTCTGGTACCAGCACCTTACCATCACTTCATGCAGGAAAAGAGGACCAAAAAGACAGAAAATGGCTCAGAGGTTCCTTTTATCATTCTCTTGCTCTGCCAAATCACTGATTAGCTACTTTCAGACAATAACAGAAGATTTTGTTGCCAAGGTGACCTCATTTCTGAGAACCCAGATCTCTTCCCGGGTGATTACATTTCCATGCTAGAGCCCTGAAGGAAAAAAAAAAAATCCTCAGTGCTTGTATTTATTTTAATCTCTGCACTCATCTCTAATTTTTAAAGGAGAAATTAGTGACATATTAAAAAAATTGAGTTAGTGGCTCATTAAAGACAGGCAGAATCTAAATATCCCACTAAATTTATAATGGGCAGGCAGATATTTCCAAACTTAATTTTGTAGTAGTGTAAAGACAGGACTGTTAGCAACAGATCAGTCCTGCTGAATGTCACTTACCTTCCCCTCGGTGAAAGCAGAGAACTAAGGAACAATTCCTCTGACTTTTCCACTTTCCTATTTATCTGTTAAACAACATCACCATCATACCTTAAACACTCACCTAAAGTGCTCAGCAGACTGGATAACAATTAGTGCCTTAACACAGAGTGAAAAATATTGTAACCACACTGAGATCTGCACAAGAAAACTTGATTTTCCATAAAGCCCAAGGAAAAAAAGAAGCAAACACAGAAGTTGAGATTTCTTTTACCACACTGAATATGGATTTTAAAGGTTCTCCCAGAATTCAGACCATAATATTAATTTTATCTTTATAAGCATTTAAAATTTTGTGAAACACTTGGTTTTTAAAATAACAATTAAGAACTCAACACATACAGAAAAAGAAAATGGAACACTAAAATATGTTAACAAACAAGCAGATTGTGCTAGAAACTATTTCAAAACAGAAACACAAATTTTACTGGATTAAATTAGTTTCAATATATCAGTGAAAGGTGCTTTTAAACACCCCCAAACAGCCAGGTTCTGTTTTGCAAACTGAACTGCAAGCAGGGAGGCTGGGAATCAGATCCTCTCTAACTTTTTCCCCTCCTGGCCACATGTTTCAATGCTGACAGGCAGAGGGGAGCAATTAAATTCGAATTCTAATGATCAGCAACATCCTCACCCTCCCAAAAAACCAAAATGAACAGAACAGTGAAGCACAGGAGAGTCTGCTTAGGGCTTGGAGTGGCAAAAAAAAAAAAAATCTTTTGAAATGAAAACATAATTTATGAACACACAAAGTTCTTATTCCTAAGCATTATTTAAAAATCAAGTATTCTATTCAACAACATGGCTCCAGTTAAATCTTATCAGTGTGGCCTGTCACACAGGACAAAAGCAGGCACAACTGGATTATTCCTGTTACACATCTCTGCAGGTATTTTAAAATGTGTTAATTCCTCTCATCCCTGCATGGAACACGAGACTTCTCGTAATCTCCAACACATGATCCTGCTAAAGAAGGTTTCAGGATTTTTCTTGTCCTAAATGAACCTTTACAACATTAATAGTCAAATTATTAATTGCTAAGAATGTCCTCTTTACTAATTAAATACATATCCATCAGTAAAGCAGTTTATAAATACTAACACCACAATATGAAGTTATGCTACTGTGTTTTTTTTTTTTTCTATGAAGCTAAAAATGGTGACAGTCTAATGATGTGCATGATTCCATAGTAAAATGTCATTAATCTCAGAAAAATATTTAAAATAATCAAATGCGAATTATTTTCTTCACCAAAATTACAATCTTGCCAATGCTACCTAAATATCACAGCCAGGTATCCAGACTAGATGGGGCTCTTTAAATGCCCACTAATTTTAAATCAGAATTCTGTTAGAAATATATTTTTTTTAAAGGCTTCAATCATAAAAATGAAGAGGTAAAGAAAAGCCTATATTCTCAGAAGTTACACTTTCATAGTTAAAACTCAGTTTATGTGACACAAAATGTGCATTAATTTGGTTAACTGAAAACACAGCTCACAAGTGCTGTCCCAGAATCCCAAGAACATTCATGAAAAACAAGCAATAGAAATTTAAAGGTGAGTCCTTGACTCATAAATTAACACAACCACAAATGCAAATCACGGGTTTATAAACTAAATACAGACACTGAAAAATCTGCAGCATTCACAGGGACTCTCCACTGATTGTCTACACCAAAGAGAACCCTCAGTAATCTTTTACTTCATGAAAAATTTGCAGAACATAATTTCGGCCAGAATACGCATAAATCAGCCTTACTATTGAAAATGAGAACTGGTAGAGAATTTACCTGCAAGTCTCCCTAAGTTATAATGACACAGGTAACAGAAGTTAATAACATTATTTTCTTGGCTTGTAGACTTCAAGCTCCAAATTTAGCTAATTTATTTGCAAACTCCAATCCCGTACTTGGGCAGGAGCACAGAGCTGTTGATAACTTAAAAGTAACTACAAATTGTCACAGTGAAAGTTTGAAGTGTGCTTGAGCTTCATTTGCACATATGATTTTGTTTCATAGCATGCAAAAGCAAAATTATTCTGAGAAGAAGTGACAGCAAAAATGTAACTTAGGTTGAAAAACCCTCAAAATCTAAAATAACCAGTAAAATATAGTTTAAAAAAAAAAAATGGTCTAATAAACACTTTGAAAATTATTTATTATTTTGTATTTCCACCATTTTTGTTCTTTTCCTTTGTAAATGATTTAAAATAGAAAAATAAATTCCCAAGTAGATGATGGATGCAAGTAGCAGTGAATGTAAGACCATTAAGCACCAATGTAAATTCCACTCGTGTTAACTTTGAGTTAACAGATCATAAATATTAATTCCTGATCTCTGAACAGTAGTTTTTAATTATTGGTAACTTACAAAAAGATTCAAATAAATTTTTGAGGAGCAGAGAATACAATAATGAGCTACCACATCTAGTTCTGCCTGGAAATTCCTGGTTAGCTTCAGCAATTTAAGTCTCTCTGGTAAAATGCATACAGTCTTAATATGGGAAAAAAGAGAGAGTAATTTAATTTGATTAAGAAAATAATGATTTTCAAGTAAAAGCCACAAAAAGAGGATATTTTATGGATTTTTTTTCTCAATCATATGTATATTATCCTGAAATAAACTTTGCTTGTAGAATCCAGGGCTCTCACACAGTGCACATTTCTTCTTTACTGAATTTACTTCAGAAAGTTCTGAATAACAGCTTATAGCCAGTGCAGTAAAGATCATTTTTAATTTCCTAATTTCAGGAAAAAAGCAAGATAGTGGCACTGTCACCTTTCTCCATTACATCGAGTCACAAAAATTACCCAGTTTTTAGCTAAAATTTTGCACAGGCATATAGGGATCGATTGGGAGTTATGCATCCCTTCATACCATCCTTCTACAAGAAATCATTATCTATTTTCCACTAATATTCTACTTTTCTGTTCCTCCACCACCTGACAGGAATATCAGTTCTATCCCACTCTGCAAAATGCCAGGAATACAAACTTCTGTCAGCTGAAAATGGACAGGAGCTCGGGATGTCAACCATCTGTCACTGTGCCCAAATTCTTAAATATCATAAAGTATCATAGAGAATCATAAAGTAACTCAGTCTGGAAAGAACTTCAGAGGTCACCAATCCCCTGCTCCAGGCAGGGTCAGCTGGGAGGCCAAAAGAGAGCTCAGAGTTTTATCCTGGTAGGTCTTGAGAAACTCCACGGATGGAGATCAAATCTTTTTGCCAACCTGTTCCAATGGCTGGAGCAAAACTGATGATCTTGTTAGATGCTCAATCCCTCCACTACAGGGAGGTTTCCCATATTTCTATTAGAGTTCCCTAAAAGTTACAGGAACTCAGGAAGGAAACCACCAACTGGAAGATGAAGCCTCTCACAGATGTAGAAGCCTCCCTGGGAACTGTCCTGCATCCTCTTCCTCTGTTTCATGAATGAAGCTCAAAGCACTTCTGGCTACAACAACTCCTTTTATCAGGACAATAAAGCACATAACCTTTATGGGCAAATAAATTCACACAGATCCTTTAGCCAGCCTGGTACAACAATAATGATGAAAAACAGATACTGATTTCCATGCCCTCACCACCCCTCACTGATATCTATCCACAGGAAAAATATTTTAAAATAATTCACTGAAAAGCAAAGAATCACAGAATTTGGGTTGGAAGGAACCTTAAGGATGATGTAGTTCCAACCCCCTCCTATGGGCAGGGACATCTTCCACTGTCCCAGGGTGATCCAAACCCCATCCAGCCTGGCCTTGGACAATTCCAGGGATCCAGAGGCAGCCACAGCTTCTCTGGGCAACCTGTGCCATCCTCACAGGGAATAATTCTTCTCCCTCTCCAGTCTTCCCGTAGGCCTCCTTTAAATAGTGGATTCTTTTTTTTTAAGTTTTAAAAAGGACAAGAAGAAACCATGTTTTCCCAATAGATATGACCCATTTCTGTCCCTTTATTTATTTAAGAAAATAAATATACCAAGATAGGAAGAAATATTAGTTCCAGAAGGTAAAAGAAAACTGAAAATATTTAGAGGTTCCCCAAAAGCAAAAATTTAGGATGTGAGGAAAATAACAAAAATTAAGACCACCATAAAGCAAAACAGATCAGATTTTAACTTATTTCAGCTACATTTTTTACCATCCCTCTCAGAGAAATGGGATCACAGGTGCCAGACACACTTTAATATCATAAAGTGACAGGTGAAGGTTGCATTTCATATCCCAGTGTCAGGCTCCTTCTGCTCCCTTCCAGCTGAGGTCTTCACGCATTATGTTCCAGGTAAATCTTGTCAGTTATGTGTCAGGAAATTTGGAAAGGAGACAGGGAAATGAAAATTATTCCAGTAAGAGTAATACAGACATAGAGATGGAAATTAAAATGGCAAGAATTGCTCTGAATTCTTAATAACTTCTTCAAAAAGGTCATTTAGCAGCTCTGATTTTAGGTCCTTATTCCACAAAGGAGAAATTAATGAAGTAAAAATGGGTAAATTTTACGATTTTGTTTTCCCAAAATTTACTCAATTAGCTAAAATACCATGCAAAAAATCCTTTCTTGCCTCTCTTTTTAAAAAGGTTTGTAGCTCACAGAAAGCTGGGAAAAAATGCTGTGAAGCTGAAGCGAAGAATTGGGCACTGTAACCACCCATAGATTTGGTGTGAAGTCCAATCCTTTACTAACCCAGGAGTAAGTATTCCTTCTGCATTAGGCTGTGATGGAAGTTTCTCCCTTGGATTCACAAAATCCACCTGTAACAATCCTCAGCAAAATGCCATGAATCCAACGAGCCATAATCAATACCTGTGCAAAAGCCTTTGGTATTCAGCAAAATGGTGAAAGCAAAATTTGCAACTCAAGTGATGATTTGAATGTCCAGATTTAAATAATGAACTACTTCCACCAGGAACTCTGACAAAAGATCAATAAGGAAGTCATGTTGGTGACCTGGTTTAAAGAAGAGCAACGAGGAACCTGAGAAAAGACAGCAATTTTCATTTTCTTTAAGAAAACAATTAAACAAAACAAGAAATATCTGCAGCTCTCGAACTGGTGATATTCCAGTGACTCAAAGATTAAAATTAACAGGATGAACTTCCTACCCAAAGTAATTTTTGATGTTGCTCAAATGTGTAGTATTTCAAAGTACTGAAAGATCCAGATAAACTCTGTGTCTGAATTTGTATTTTCCCAGCAAATAATTGAGTTGTGTTTTGGGGATTTTTTTTTTTTTTTTTTTTTTATGTCTTTCACCACAAATGAGATATTTAAGAAACTTTGTTAAATATTTTGCAGAATAAAACTTTCACAATGGCATGGTTGGAGATGTATTCATTTTAGGAACACCTTGTTGTGAATCTAAAAGAAATCAGGTTATCAGATTGTTAGCTGATACACAAGAAGTATTGCTACAACAAATACCTACTTTTTATTTATAGCTCGTTGTAATAGAACATTATAAAACTAGAAAACGGGTTTGTGTTCTATTCTTCGTGGACACCGCTGCTTTATTACTGAAGATAGATTTAATTTCATTTCCATCAGCTGGTGTTGCACCTCAGTTATTATTGTTCCAATGGGTGTAATGAAATGTCACTGCTCTGCAATGCGAGAGTCAGGAGCAACATTATAAAATCAATACCATGGGCAGGCTATTTTGGCATTCATAAGACTTATGGGTTACTTTATAAAACTCCTGTGTTAACTGTGTTAAGGTCTCATTCTTTACATCCTCTAGTTTTCAATTTTCTACAATATTGGAAAACTTCAATTGCTCAACACAAATTCTCCACATTTGGCTCTATCCAGTGCTAGTTCCTCACAGAAAATCTCATAGCTATTGCCTTTTCTAATAGGCAACACAAAAGATGCAGAAAAGAGCAAATTTAATTCAATTTAAGCCCTCTACCATATTTTGCTGAAAGCTCCCTCCCCTCCTTTCATCAGATTCTTCTTTGGGTTCAATACAGCCAGTCAACCAGGAACTCAAGCAGGCTTCAATGGTCATGAAAATGATCCAGCCTACACAAGGCTCCATCTGAAACCAAACCATAATGTCTCCTTCAGCAAGCTCCCCATGCTGAAAGCTGGAAATTCAGGATAGCTCAGCTCTGATGCTGATCAGGCCCTGCAGTCAGGGGCACGGTCGTGGCTTGGAGAGAGGATGCATGGCTGAAGCACTGCAGCTGGGCAATAAAAAGATTCCCATTCCTGTGCAGACAGTGGAAATGTTTTGCTCCTTAAACTCCAAAATATGCAAACTGGCAGGTTCTTCCCTGCCAAGGCAAAAATTATTTGGGATATGCCTGAAAAAATATCAGCCTTAACGTGAATAAATATAATGCTCATAATTCAAGTCACACACACTATCCAATGCCCTCATGAATACTCCTTGAATTGTATGTTCTGCTACCCTTATTCATACAGATTTTAGAGCAATGTATTTCATTGAAAAGTTGGGCAGAACGGGTTACTCTCTTCCAGACATATCCATTAACAAAAATGGTAAACTGACCTCAGGCTGAAAGAAAACAAACTAACATGGTTGTATGGCCTGGAGAAGAGGAGGCTCCAGGGAAAAACACCCAGCACTTTCCAGTGCCTAAAGGGGATCCAAGAGAGCTGGAGAGGCACTTTGGACAAGGGCCTGGAATGACAGGAAAATGGGGAATGGCTTTGAAATGAAAGAGTGCAGGTTTAGATTGATTTTTTTTGGAAAAAATTATTCCCTGGGAGGGTGGGGAGGCCCTGGCACAGGGTGCCCAGAGAAGCTGTGGCTGCCCCATCCCTGGAAGTGTCCAAGGCCAGGTTGGATGGGGCTTGGAGCACCCTGGGACAGTGGAAGGTGTCCCTGCCCATGGCAGGGGTTGGGATGAGATGGGCTTTTAGGTCCCTTCCACCCAAAACCGTTCGGAATGGATGGTCTGTGTGCTCTGTGTGCTCTGTGCTTTGTCAGGGAGAGGAACTGCAGGGACAGGGCACCCCTCGTCACTGCAATGCACACCCAGACAGGCAAAACCAACCCAAAGAGATCCTGCCAGCAGAGCTGAACCACTCCCAGGTTTTTGCTCTGCTTGGTTCTCTCTAAATCACAGCTACCAAGATTAACATCTGGTCTACTACATTTTAATGATGTTGTCATGGAAAAAAGGATTGGTGTGTCTCACTGTCAGTTTGAGGGGAAAGGCAGAGACCATGTTTTGACATAATAGACATAAACAGCAGAGAAGTCTATTTTAATTGCTGTGCTTTCTTCCTTCTTATTTTCTTAGATCCACCCTGTAATGAACATACAATTTTAACCAAAACCCATTAAAGAAATATGGCTCCTTTTCTCTCATCAACAAAATAAAAAATTACACCAGACAGTGAGAAAATATTTCAACAACTGCAATGCTGAGGGTTTTCTAAATCTATTTTAGTATGTTTTGAAAATATACTTCTCCTTTAAGCACGGTCAGTGAGGCTGTAAAGCTGCACTTCACACCATCACTCTGCTGCTCAGATCTGGGCACACAGACCGGTACCCAGACACCTGTACTATCAGCTAAATGTTAATGTATTCTGTCAAAACCAGATTACCTTCCCTACTAAATTATTCAATGTCATTATCCGACTCGGCCATCTGCAATCCTAATGCCTTGTGTTCGAAAACTCCGAGCGCCTGCTGTATTATTTTTGTTTTACATTCCTACATAAATCCGTTAAACTCAATATGCTACAGCGAATCCACAAAATCAAATGCAATCTGCTGGGCTATAAAACACCAGTTACTGAAAATCGAAGGGTTTATTATAGTAACAATTCAAGGAGTCACTAAGCAGTCTTGGTGGGCTGAAGGTCGAACCGCATGCTAAGGAACGAGCTGGATAACCCATGCTGCACAATAAGGTATGTGTTTGCTAAACATAGCATGGCCTTGAACCCATTCGTGGATTCCATATCTAATAAAAATCTGAACAGTTGGTCTGATTGGATTTTAAGTGATGCAAATTTGGAAATCAAATAGGCAGACTCCCTTTAGACTTGGTCTATTTAAACTATAATTGTAAAGAACTGCAAATTACATTTACGACACTGTGAAATTCTCAAGGGATTCGGTAAGAATTTTACCAAAGGAGAAGTATTCATCATTTTAAATTTGTTATTAACAAATAAAAATGTACACAGCATGTGACGCTCGCTCATTCTGTCATTACCATTTTGCTTACATGGCAGTACAAGTGTAACCACTCTTCAGTGAACGGAATGCTCTTTAGTTTTCATAGCCATTTAATTATATGCTTTGACAAAACCCAGTTATATTATTGTCATTCTGTTAGTCTGGCAACACTAAGTAAAGAGATAAAATGCCACTTACATTTCCCAGACTACAGATTAAGGTGTGATTTGGAGACCAGATTCCCATTCTCAATTATAAAGCAGAAGTTTCATCGTCACAAATAAATCTTAAAAGCAACGATGGACTTGAATAACTTTCTTCCTGACACTTAATACTCGGGAGAGATTTAATTTCCCTTTGGTTAAGTGAGACATTAGCTGAAAATGTGACATACACACTCTCTCCCCAATACATTTCTAAATGGGAATGCAGAAATCAGGGTAAAACTGAAAAACACTTCTTTTCCCCTGTTATTAGTGTCTGCATCAGAAAATTACCCATGTCCTAGTTCTCGAGGCAGGAGATTTATGAGCACTGGCAAATCACAACAGTGTTAACATTTCCGTGCACTTTCACATCCCAAATTCATTTACTCTGCTCATGATTTGACATTGTTTTTATTCCTCCTCTCTGGAGGGAGTATATTTTGGCATTGATTCTGATTTCTCTTAGAGGAAAACCCTTTCACTGAAGTAAAGCTTTATTGGACATTTTATAATATTTTGTGACAAAGAAAAGTGCATTGGCAATGTCTTCATTTCCGCCACACAGTGTGGCCACTCTGAAGGTGCTGCACCAGGTGGGTTTTGTCTTTGTTTTGTTTTGTTTTGTTTTTTGTCATCAGTTTATTTAGTTCAAAAAGCACATAAGTTAAAGTAGAGGATTCCAGACTATCTCCCACTCCAGATCTCCACAGCTAACTTTAGCAGATTTTCCCCAGTAGGAATTCTCAATGCTTTAGAAGCTACTGGTGATAGTGAGAGGCAGGTACAACAGGAAAGCTGTAACAGGTGGAAATAAAGTGGCCATATCTCAGTGTATTAGGCTTGATACATTTAAAATTATTCTGTTTTATTTCAGTATTTAAAAAGTAAATGACTGCAGGTTAAAGTGTCCCAAGTCTACAAAATGTGGTTCAAAAAGGTTTTACCAAAGTATAAAAGTTTTGACAATTCCCCTTTACTCACTGACTCAAATTCTCTCCTTCCTAATTCAATCTGTACTGAGCACAGGAGAGGAAAAAAAGAGTTAAAAATAAAAGGACAACTGGGTCAATATGATGTAAAAATAGTTCTTCTTGAGGCCTGTGTAAATCTCTTAAAATCTTAATGCTCTACAGGCTGTTTAAGTAAGGATCTGGATTATTCACTTTTAAACAGTAAATATCACCTTTGGTTCAGGAACTCCCTGAACCATAAATTGCTGGAGGCTAAGATAATAAATTTTGCAAAGAGGAATCACAATCACAGCATGTTTGCCAGGTTCTTATACTCTTCTTTAGTCATCCCCCGTGACTATTATCAGAGATAAGATACCAGGCCAGATAAAGCTTTATTCTGAGCCCTTTTATGTCCTTATTCCCCCAAACAGAACCACCTGCTTTGAAGATAAGACCAATTCTCAGCGCTAAGAACCTCCACGCAATTATCTAACATCATTGCAATGAACTCCCATAAGACATGAGCAAATCATACGAAGTTATTCACAGTAACAGACAATTTGCAAAATCCAAATCTCACTGAAAGGTGGGATTGCTGAAAGGACCGTGGTTACACTTTCAAAATTCACATCTTCATTCTGATGTTGTCCTTCACAAAACGCCCTCCTTCAAACACTCTCTCTTTTGGGTTGTTGTCTACATAGACTTTTATGTCATTTCCAAATTTCCCTTGTGTATTATTTTGTTATGGCAAGAGAAAAAACATTCCAAGAAAATAATCCAGGGCACCAAAAATACAGAATGTTTTGAGGGTATCAATCTTGGGGTATTCACACTTACATGCCTGAGTGATAGGAAGCCAGGCTCAAATCATCAACCACTCCTCACCCTAAGCACCTGAAACACCCTAAATTCGAAAAGAGAAAAATTCTATAGAAAAGTTATATTAGAAAGCAAATAATAGAATAACAGAGTGATTTGGGTTGGAAAGGACCTTAAAGCACATCCAGTTCCAACCCCCTGCCATAAGCAGGGACATCTTCCACTATCCCAGGTTGCTCCAAGCCCCATCCAGCCTGGCCTGGGGCACTTCCAGAAATGGAGTACGTCATCCTTGCACTATCACCTGTGCAAAATCACTGTATTTTGCATTTCACATGTATTTCAATGCATGCTCAGAAATGAGGCAATGAGTTTAATTTAATTACCTATTGAAACAAAACCCAAAAATGGGCAAAGACTGTCACAAAACTTTCTGCCCACAAGAGTTAGTTTCTAGGGACAATCATATCTAACAGATTCTCTATAAATCAGAAAAAAATATTAATAATCAATATAAAACCCTAAGAGCCTAAGTCACCTCAGCCATTTGTTTTCTAAGGCAAAATAGTGTGTACAGAGTTCTAGAAGAAGCTGTGCCTCTAGCTCCTGTCTATAAGAAAAGAAATAAAATAAAAAAAGAACAGAAAAGAAAAGCTATTTACCTAAAAATCTAAATCACCCTAATGCAGTTAGACTACTGTGGGCTTGGCCATCTGGCTTAGAGGCTCATTAGTAAAGAAATGACCCCTTCACATAAAACACAGTTGGGTCATTCCAACCTAATGAGCCTTCAAGTTTTATTGTTTTGTACACACAAATGCTTGGATGTAAATCTGCTTGGGAAGTCTGGCCCTACACACTCCAAATCAGGCACATCTTTAATTGATTCACTCACTTCTTTATTTAGTTACAGGGAAAGGACGGAAAAGAAAATAGGAAGGAAACAAAAAGTCTCTATATTTCTGCTTCAAACTGTATTTCAGCAGTATTTCCCTGACACCCATGGGATATGGCTTCATGTCCTATATGCAGAAATCAAAAGTGCTGCATGAGGTACAAGGATTCATGTTCACCTACCAAAAGAGAAGAATAAGACATATTTTTCTATCAAATTAATAATTTTATGACAGACATTAACAACAAAAAATGCCTCCTCCTACTTCCTTTCTCTTTTTTTTCTGTTTTTCTTTTTTTCTTTTTAATTTATATAGGAAATTTAAAAGAAAAAAAAATTCATGCTTACTCCTATGTATTATTGTGGTATGTTAGCCATTACTGACCCCTGTTCTAGCTTAGTAATAAATTATTCACATTAAAGTTTGCCTTGCAAGGCCTTTCATTATTAGACCTATTATTCAGCCTCAAATTATTAAAAAAAATGTGTTTAAAAATAAAATAATGGAGTAAAAAGCTAGTTCAAGTGCTAGAATTTAGTAACTTTTTTAAGATTCTAATAATCTTACTGTGTCTAAGCGGAGAACAAAAAGAAGCTACAAGAAAGGAAGTCATTCATCCAATAAAAATAAAAATTCCACTGAGCAAAATCATCATAAAGTACTTTACAGAGAAAAGAAATACACAAGCAAATGGTTTGGCCATTTGACATCACAGCAGCTTCTGTTCTGCTCGATCAGAAACAAAACCCCACCAATTCAATAACCTCAGGCTATTCCCTGGGCAAATGGACCCACGTTTTGGGAAAGCTGAGTTTTTTTGACTTTTTGTTTCCTTTCCCTCCAAGATGCTAAAATAAAATACAAATAAGGTGATTTTCTCCAGTTTTCTGGGTTTAAGGGGCTCCAGGTAAGGCAGTGATGTTATTCTGTGATTATGTCTCTCTCCAACAAGAGTTCGTGCAAGGTTTAGTGCAACAGCTTAAGAGCACCAAAGGTTTCATGACATTAATATGCCTCAGGTTAATTCTACCTTATCTACTCACTCAGCTTAGCCTTAAAACCCAATTAAAACGTAATTCACCTGATCCCAGGATTCAAGTGCATCCCTGGCAATGCATTTGACAGCCTCATAGTAACTACATTACCACACATCATGCCCCGAGGTAGCTTAGATCATGTCACAAAGTGCTCAGCCACTCACAGCCACAGAATTGTATTTCAAACATCTCAGTAAATTGAAATGTATAAATTACATTGCAACTTTAATGCATAATTACAGTTATGATGCCTCTGTTGGTGGCGCCGCTCTGTGTTGTTCTTTCTTTTTAAATAAATGCAGATTGGACAAGGCAGCAGTCAATCTGACAAAGATATAAAAATCCTACATAATGTAGGTATTTGATAATGTGAGGTCAGTACGTTACCCTAAAATTAAACACAATTTACGTTATAAAGCAGATAAGCTTAAATCTTTAGTATAGAGCCACAGAATAGTTTGGGCTGGATGGGATATTCATTATCATCAAGTTCCAACCTCTTCATATGGGCAGGGAGGTAAATTAATTGACAAATTTTAGACAATTTCACAAAATGCTTCATTTCATTTTGTTGTACCCAAATCCAAGCTAAAATATTATAAACAGTTGCAATATCTTTTAAAAGGGAAAGATTCTGAAAAAGTTTCCAAACATTATGAAAATTAAATCAATACTTCAACATCAAAAAATAACTCAAAAAAGAAGGAAGAATCCATCCTCCTACTGTTTTACTAAGCAAGTTTTCAGGGAGGTGATTACTGCAGAGATGGTTTTTTGTCTTCCATTTCTCAAGTAAAAATATAAAAAAAGCCAACCCCCACGTGCTCCCAACATCTGTCTAATACACAACTCTGAATAAAAGCAACAAGTTACTGTGTCACAAGACATGATGCCCTCGCATTTCTATTGCATTTTGGGACTTTCAAGATCATTTCCCAGGTCAAATATCAGACCCCATCAAACACTGATTTGTCTCCTTTCCCACTATCATTCATTTGACTGCTGGAGCAACTTCAGAATTAGTCTGTATTACAATGCACATGTTCTCAAGCTCTGCATCATATCCCTACAGCTAAAATAACTTACCAAAAAATGCAAGAACAACTTTTCACCTCATTTCTATTTCACAGTTCATCCACTTAATAATAATTGGATTAAAATACATTCTTTTTTTTCCCAAACAACTTTCTGAATCTATTTGCTCCTAAAGAACCCATAGCTGCTAGCAAGGTAACATCATTTCTTTGTGTGCTATTACATTTTCTTGGATTACAGCTGTGCAGATCTTTAGTGATGCACAAAACATTTCTGATGTGCAAGCATGCCCTCTTCTGGATATCCAGCAGCATCATTTTGGCTTAAAATTCCCTAAAATAATGTGAATCCCTCCAACACCAACTTGAAAAGCCTTGCTGTCATTATAAAAACAGCAAGTTTTGTGGTGGAAACAGACAAAAATAATCCAAACCAATGCAGAATTCATAAACTACAGGTTTACACACAAATATTTTCTGTACTTTAGATTGCTAATGACACTGTACATATTGCAGTGGCATTACTGATCAGAAAAGAGTTTTGACCTTTCCTGAGGTGAAGTGCACCCTTGACTATCCAAATGCTGATCTAAAGATGTATCATTTTTGTCTCACTTTTCAGTGCAACAGGCAAACCAAAGCCATTCAGTATTTGCCCGATTATAGTAACGATTCGGACCAGCTGCTGAGGAGATTTGAATTGTCTTTAAAGAAAATAAATCAGAAAGAGAGAAATTACATGTCTTTGAAAATACAGACATTTTGCACTCCCTTCAACAGTCAAACACTACAATTAAACAAGCACTGCAGAATTTTTTCATGTGCAACAGAAGATGTTCTGTGGTCTCCAAAGAGGCAAAGATTTCTGATGTGGTTTTCTGAAAGCTCACTAATTGCAGCAGGTCCATGCTTCTTTTATTTGGATTCATTCCCAACAGTTCTATAAATGCATCGGGAATATTCTTCTTCGCATCCAAAAGAATAAAACCCCCAACAGTGTTAATCTGGATTGTGTAAATATGGAAAGTAAGATTAGGATATCAGAAGAAGGTGTACATAGAGCTAATAATCACGTTGTTATTGGTATAGTGTAACATGCATAATAAACTTCTCTCGTATTGATATTGACTTGTAGACACGGAAAAACAACAAATTAATGGCCCATAAATGCTAACTTCAGTACAAAGAAAAATTATAGAGGTTATGAATCACATTATATGGACAAGATTAATAGAGGACTTTTTTTCAGGTGGACAAACAGCTTTAACAACATAATTTGCTGAAAGGGAAGTAGTGCTTTCCAGCATAGCAAAAGCACCAGTGCAGAAGTCATTACTTCTGTAAGAACAAACTTTAGGGGAACAAAAAGCGGAAACAAATAATTAATGCAAAATTAAATCAGTTGAACATGAAAACCATTGCAAGAAAATGCTGTTTTGGGAGGTTGTATGCTTTGACTTTGGTTGTTTTTGTTTTTTTTTTTCTTTTAAAACATGACATTTTTATTTTCTCTGAATACACTAAGTTTAAAATAATCAAACAGTCTGATAAGGCACCAACAACACAGTCAGACCTTTTGTAGGCATACATACATACATATAAGGGGTAGAACAATGAGGAATAACAAATACATTTGTCAAGAAAGACAAGTTTTCGGAGTACTGATAAACTTGGGGTCCACTTACTAAACCATTTATTCCCAACTACAGCACATGAGAAATTAGCATTATATTTCATAGGAAGGCAGTTTGACTTGTTGGCCACAAATAAGAAAAAGTCATCAAAATTAAATCCCACACCATCTTGACAGTTGTGCCACTTCATTCTGTCATGTGTTGGTTTTGTCCCAGTTTTCAGTTTAATGGGCAAATGAAAGCCAAACACTGCAATTACACAATTAATGCAGAATTTTTTTAATGTGGAAATGGCAAGGCATGCAAACTTTAATGAATTATGATTGACATGACCTCAATTTTAATGCTAGAGTAACAGCAGCCCAGGCAGACTAAGCCCTACAGGAACCGAGAAAATCAGGTTTGGATTTACTGTCAGTCTAGAAAATTTCCATGCTAATTTGGAGGAAAGTATCTTGTTAGAAACATCACTCAACCTAATATGCCAATTCAGCCTTAGACTCCATAAACCTCTGTGATTTATTTACATTTTAACATGACATGCAACGCTTTTATAATGACATAGTGTGGCCTGCTTTTAAAGACAAAGAACAAAAAGGAGGCAAAATGTTCTCTGGTCCATAGCACCAAAGAAAATTCAGCATTGTGGTTCAATCCAGCATTTTCTCTCACAAATATTTGAAACACAGAGTCACAGAATCAGTAGGATGGTTGGTGCTGAATGAGATAAGGAAAGGGGTGAACCCTTCAAGGCAGGAACTGTCTCCTTGTCCTTATCAGTGAACTCAGCTGGGAAAACTCCCAGAACTGGGACATTCACACCACTCTGCTGCTGGTCCATAAAGGGCCCAGCTGTACTCATGGGATGGGCAGCTCTATCGACTTGGAAGGTGTCAAATTCTCCCAAATTGTCCCTTGATCCACCACATCCCATCATCCACAACATCACAGCATCCAGCTGAAGCTCCCCGCCCCAGGGAAGGTGCCTGGGCATTCCTACCTGAACCTGAGTGAATATGAACCCAACAGATATTGTGCTGCAGGGATTTCTTCCATCACCTGATGGGTCCAGTTTGTGACCATAGTTCTGACCAACTGACATCAAAATTGCAACAACAAAGTTTCATCGTGGGGCCCATGGGTGGTGAGCTTTCTCTATTCTTATCCTTTCCTCCACTTCCTTTAGTGATATTTTTATGGTTTTATATTGCTATTTCCTAAAAATAACAACCAAAATGCCTACATATCTGTTCTCCTCTGCAACCAAATTGTTCTAAAATAAACCTTACATGTATATATTTACAAAAGACATCATATATTTACCAAAAAAAAACCACTAATTCAGGGTCATTTCACTCTAATCCACACCTAGGGATTTATTAACAAGAACCTGGGTTACCCTCACCTTTCAGAGTGGATTGTAACAGGGACTTGTAAAGAGCAAATTACTTCAGTAAATTTTAAAATCTGATCATCCAAACAGATAATCCAACAGGGCAACACCACAGGGCTGTATAAATGCACAGACAGCAGAACCTGAAGGGTAAATTGTTAGGATATTTGTCAATTCCAAGCCATGAAATCTCATTTTCTCTGAAATTTTTTAATTTCTTTCTGATGGCAAAGGCCAGCACAGTTCTCTGGATCTGACAGGACGAACACAGCAAGCTCTGAATATGGAATTACAAAACCAGGAAATTCAGGAATGAAAAAATACATCAAAACCAACTTGTGCAATTGTAAATTATGCAGCATTTCTGTAAATCTACTGAAAAATAATGGACATGCCTTATGAGGAGGGCCTGACATCATCAAAATAGAAAAGACAGAAGGTTCCTGAAAAGGTGTCTGAAGTCACAGTGCAGGTCGCATACCTAGACAATGATCTGTGTACAGTTATGAGCAGTCAAGGTACTCAGGAGGGATGCACAAATGGAAAAAAAATACAAAACCTTAAGTCAAGAAGCAGTTCATAAAACATTTGGGAACACATCCTATTCCTCTAATTGTAGCTACTGTGTTTCTACTTATTTCTTTCAAGTATCAAAAGACAAAACTGCTTATATAACCCCTAAAGATCCAGGTGAATAGTAAAATAGCTTAGCTCCAGCTTGAAATATAGTGGAAAGCTTTAAACAAACCATTGCTCTCTAAAAATTATTTGTCCAGCCATGAATTTGACAATGGCACCAATGGAAACACTGCCATGCTGAGACAGTCAGGCCTGAATCAGTCAATGCTGCTGCTCCAGCAGTCAATCTCTTGTCATTCATCCCCAATTCCTCATCTCAGGACAGCTCTGGACATTTCTCTGTCTCATAACAGTAATTTACTGCTCACTGTCACCCAGATTAACCTTACGCGAGTCAGCCCCAGTGCTGAAACGTACACAGCAATTATTGCTTATCTCTTAAATATGAATTCAGATGAAGCTGTTAAATGTGACAGCTGGCAGTATCTTGAGAATTTATAGATTTTTCAGTTGCTATCATGTTTCTCGTTCTCCAATCAAGCATAATAACCAGCTGTCTGCTAAGGACATTTCATCTCCATGTACTGCAGCATTCTGTTTTTCCTTTGAGCGATTCCAATTTTTTACTGATATATTTGTGAAGAGAAGCTGCCAGCAGACTTTTGCTTTCTCATTTGTTCTTCTGATATTTTGTCATTTCAATAAATGGCATTTTCTTCTCTTTAGGAAACAGGAATAAGGGCCTATAGCAACTCAACAGTGAGCAACTATCAGGGATTGGTAATAATTTTAGAGAACAAGATTTCAAAGAGCAAACATTAAGCAACATTATCCCGATGGTAAAGTAGGGTCTTCCTAGAGCACATTGCACAGGATTGCATCCAGATGGTCCTGGAATATTTCCAGTGAGGAGACACCACAATCTCTCTGGGAAATCTTTTCCAGTGCTCAGATGTGATCCTCAAATCTAAGTATTAAACAATCAGTAGTAATTCAAGGACTCCATAAAGGACTCATCATTCCAGTAGGACAGAGAAATATTATGTGTCCCAAAAACCAATTATAATAAAATAATAAAAAACAAAACCCCAAGGTCCTCTGAAATGTTGACAGGGACTGGGAGCAGGAACACTGGATGAGAGGGAGAGGAAAGAAGAGAATGCAAGTTGGCTTAATAATGAGCCCAAAGGCTTTAGAAGAGAAAATCATATTTGAACCAGCTGGGAAATGCCTTTTCAAATGCAGATTTGAATTAATGCCAAAGCAATATTGGAGTGATTACAGAGGTCTTTAACACTTATGGCTTACTCACTTGTCAACTGCTTTCCAAATTTATCATTGATACACCCCAGCAACACAGCATTCAGTCTGTCTCTGGCACTGAATGTGATGATGTCAGAGGGAATTCAAAGCATCCTTTTTTAAGCATATTTTTCTAAAGATATAATTTCCTTCCTTTCTCATGTTAATCAGACACCAACACAGCAGCACCCTGAGTCTTGCTAGAAATGGTGCCCAGTGCTGGGTTGAGTTTGGCAGTGTTTTTCTGATCCAGCAATTTAAGAGCTGGAACTCCCAGGTTTCTGATATTTTGCTCCCTGACAGCCTGCAATTCAAATCATGAAGGATCCAGGAGAGTAAACCAGCAGGAACTAGACCCCAATCAGAGCTAACCATCCGTTAAATAAGGCTTTCGTTTAGACAAATGGAAAACAATTGCATTAAGAGCTTCTGTGGAGTTCTATTTAGTTCTTCTCTGTAGGACAGGAGTCTAGAAATGTAATTTTATATTGAAATAAATGGTGGGATTTATGACATACACATAAGAAGCTGAAAAATACCCTATCCATTTTCTCTCAGACACTGGGGAAAAAAGTCCTATGACCCAGCAGGCTGAGAACCCTCACACCCTCGCCTCCCAAAAATAACAGATTTGAAAATTCAGATGAGTTCACGAGAGAAATAATAGATACCATGCTGAGAAAATCCTCTGTCAAAGTTACTGATAAGACAAATGAAGCAAATACATATTTCTGGATTTACAAAACTGTTCACATCTCATCTCCATAGAAGTTCTTGCACAGAACTCCCACGGATTTCCTTTGCAAAGAATTTATGTACTGGGAGACTCTGGTCAATGCAATATACTACACAAATATATAATTATTCATAGAACTAGTGAAGAGCCTAGAGACTAATTAAAAACGTTATTTGACAGGTAGGAAATGGAGCACATCAACATTTATCCAAGGAGAAGGAAGGAGAAACCAAACACATCTCTGCTTTTATAACAGCAAATAATACAACTGCAAAATAAGCACCATTTTCACTTACCTAAGTTGAAATCTGCCCTATCCTTCTTCCTATCAATTTTTCCACCTTTTTCTTCAGATGCTAAGATTTTGAAATAATCTGCTTTTTCTTAAACTCACAGCTCTTAGCTTCAGCTCTTGAAGTTTTGTAAGAAACACCCCTCTGAACCCAAAACTTAGAAGTAGATGAATAAAAAGGAACTATTTTAAGTTGGAGAAGGACTAAACTAACATTGACATTGCCAACACCCCGCACTGCATTATCCTTTAAACATAACCACTAAATATTTACTTTGCTGTATGCTCATTTGATCAACATTCATCATCCAAAAAAAAAAATCATCATTTTTCAGGTACCATCAAACAGAAAAAAACCTAAACCATGAATGCCTGATTAATTTCACAATCGCTAAAGCAAGAACAGAATTGCAGTGGTTTAGAGCTACTCAAGAAGAAGATGTCAAAGATGGTCCATCTTTGCAAATCAACTCTTGATCAGATTTCCAAACATATCACTTTTGGCGTGTGCTAATCAGTTTCACCCTTCTGAAACTCATGCAAGCTTTTAAAAACTTTCCAAGCGAAATCTTTTGTTTTATTGAACATGCTTATAATTATTGCAAAGTCAAGAAATCAATCCCCAGATTTCAAGGAAAATAGGTTTAGTACTAAAGCAAATTCTACCAGGGCAGACCAATGGATGAAATTCAATCTCTCGATAACAGGAGCTGCCTACAAGGTGGGAATCTGCTCTCATGTCCTGGCTATGGGGACTTGGTCAATATATCAGAAGAATCTGGAGATATTTCATTTACACCCTGCCCATATCAGATTATAACAGTTGTCATCCCAATAGCTCTTCAGCCTCTCTCGGCAGCATTGATCTGATCTCCAGTATTGATCTGGTTTCTGACAATTATAACTGGAGCTTAACCAACTGAGACTCAAAGAATTTAATGAAGGAAGGAGTCTGGCAATTTGTCCTTTCCTAGAGCAGACATGACATGGGAATGGGGCTCAAAGATATAAGATGATCCACAGAGGATTCAAATGCCTCTGAGGGGTAGATTGAGGAGTCTCTGCTCAAACAAATTCTAGGATTTTTTAACCTGGTAGCTTAAAATGGTGTCTTCACTTAAAGAACTGGATTGACCACCCCTAGTTTACCTGTCTCTATGTACAAAAACCTAAATTTAGGCGTATTAATATGTGAACTTAATCCAATCCTTTGTATTTGCTAAAATCAGTTTGTAAATTATCGTTATCCATCCCAGTTCTACCATCCCAGATGTGGTAAAATCAGAAGTACTGCATTTTATGTAATTTAAGTATATATTCAGTTTTTCTAATGTTTACTCAATAGGCGTTAAAATACCTTACTTAAGTTGACTACATTTCAATATAAAGCAGAAAAATAAATTACAGGTGTTGTGCAGCTCAGACTAAGAAGGAAAAAGAAAGAAAAAAAAGAACAAAGGACACTATTTCAAAAACCATATTTTGGAAATTATAAACGCAGCTGCTCCCACCATTATGTGTTTAAATAAAAATGATGAAATTATATCAACAACCTTCCATGTGGTCATAAATGCCTGCAGGAACTTAAAACTCTCCTCCCTCTATAAATGCAGTCAGAAATAAAATAAGAATGTTTCGGGTCCAAGGGCAAATTGCATCGTTACCAAAATTCTGTGTACTGAAAAAGAGGCACCGCAATAAAATAAAAAAACACCATTCATGAGCTCTCAAAGTTTCTTCAAAAGACCTTTAAGGATTGCACCAGTAACAATTCTACAAAGCAGGATTTTGTAGGAAGAAACCCAGCAAGTTCTTTTCCACCACAGCTTCATCACCTGCTATTTAATGCTCTCATTTTTATGACTTTGAAGCCATAACAGCGCAGCACAAACTTCACCTTCATTCAAGCTCTCACAAGAACCTGTCAACCATCACTTCAGAAAAACTAAGCAGCAAATAATGCTTTTCAATTCTGCACCATCAAACAGCTATTCCTTGAGGTGACTCTATTATATGGAACAGTATCTTTGAAAAGCAGCATTTAAGTCTGAACTGTAAAATGAAATGACTAAAGGACTGAAGTGTGCAGTGTTAATACTGAACTGCATCACTCTAACAACTGTAACAGTACCAATGAAAATAACAACGTTAAAGGTGTATCCTCCAACAGTCTCTTTGGCATTATTTTGATGATTCCAGCAAAGCAGTATCAAAATGTGCCATGTGATACTCTGGGAGCAACCAAAGGCTCAGTTTGATACCTCTTATCAAACATTTTCATTTTAAAAGAGATTGTTAATGTTGCTTTGAACTTTTTCACACATCCTGCAAAGCTCACAGAACATCTGAGTTTTAATACACAATGTTGGGTAGAGAGAATTTTCTGGACTAAGCTGTGCAGAATATCGGTTATGCACTGCCAGTTAGTACCACGTTAAACAATTCAGCACCTCTGGAATTCCACACAGAATGCTGTTTTTAAGATTGTGTGAGCAGCACTAGTGCTGAACTCACTACTCTCATGGCAACTGAGTGTTTCATAGCTCCACCAGGGAGTGAAACCTTCAGTGGTTTAACCCACACATCAAAGAGTCAATGTCTCACAAGAATCTATAGGCAACATCCTAAAAATCAAACACAATAACCATCCTACATGGACAAGTATGCTGAAAATTAATAGTATTCATCCCCAATGAGAAAATAATTCTTGGGCCCTTTTGCATTTCCATTACTTAACACAAAATTCATGGGGAGCACAGAGCTCCTTGGCAGGTACAACACCTTCTGACTGTACCAAACTTTTGTTAAACATTTGCAACGCATGAAAAAGTTCAACAACTCAACCAGCATCACCTTCACGCTTGGCACAAAGGCACAGTACTATTTTTGTGAAGCACGAAAGTGGCAACTGAAGCCTCAGGGAGGCTGAGCACCTCATGAGCGAGCAGCAAGAGTGACTTACGTTGTTCATGTACTCGGAGAGCAGGTCCTGCAGCGCCTGGCGCACGGCGTTGCACTCGGCCACGATGCGCTCGCGCCGGTCGTCACGCGTGCACGAGGAGTCGGCCATGAGCGCCGCCCCGCTGATGATGCTCTCCAAACGCTCCTCCAACGACGGCCGGAACCGCGCCTCGCTGAACGTCATCGGGTCGAGGATGATCTTGTTCTGGAAGGAAAAGGAAAATGGGAGAATGGTCAGTGTTCGTGGGTCTTAGGCATTTTTGCGGTGTCTCTTATTGCAGTGCCTTCTGTAGAAGGACCTCAGTCAGGTGAATCTCTGTTAGACAGGTTTTTGTGGGAATGAGGGCATGAATTGCTGTTACTGAGCAACCCAGACCACAAGATAGAGCAGAGTGAGATAGAAGAGGATGGGAAAGAAGAGGACGTGACTACAGAGGTGTAACATGTACCGACTGACCATGAAGAAGAAACATAGTAAGAAGCAAGAACAAAGAGCAATTGAAGAACAATAGGATGATTGAAGAAAGTGCAAAATGCTGAGAACATTGATTTGAAACTGCAAGGCATGCAAAAACACACTTTTGCAAATATACCAATCATGTGCTGAAATGTAATAGACAGACTGTTAAATTAACCAGTGAATAATTACTGATCATATAGAAAGGCATTACTAATCATATAGAGAGGCTGGCTTATGAAAGTAAATAAAAAGGAGCTTGTATTAGAAATAAACGGATCATGCTCATCATATTGGCGTCTGCGTGACCTTGTGTCCCCGTCAACCAGAAGCCTTCGGAGAGGGTTTTTAGTCTTTCCTGTAAGTAAATTGTCACAGAATACCATGTTGGAAGGGGCCTCAAGAATCGTCAAAACTTTCTTTGAAAAACTATCAACAAAATTCCTGAAAAAGTCAACATTGGATAGACACACATATAAATATATATATATCAAAAAATAATTCTTCACAAACTTGTCCAGAGAAGCTGTGGCTGCCCCTGGACCCCTGGAAGTGTCCAAGGCCAGGCTGGACGGGGCTTGGAGCACCCTGGGATGGTGGAAGATGTCGCTGCCCATGGCAGGGGGTTGAATGAGATAATCCTCATGGTCCTTTCCAACCCAAAACATTCCACAATTCTAAACCAAACTATTCTTCCCTGAATGTTATGAAAAGTCTTAGCTATTCAGGAAATTTGTATGCAAGGTGTGAGGTTTTTTTTTTTTTTTCCTGAAGACAGAATGGAATATTCTCTGTTCATAATTCCTTCATTTTGATTATTTTTATAAGCAGCCTACACTGCTGAAATGTTACTATATTACGTCAATATTATATGAATTAAAAAATTTGAGGAAGTTAAGACTGTAAGAAAATCATTACTAGACAATGACACTTAGACAAAAATATGCAACATCTCCAATTTCCATTCTGTAGGGCATTTTTTTTTAATTTTTTTTGCTTTTAATCAGGAAAAAAAGTGCTGGATTAGTTAACTAAAAAGAGACAACTACATGAAGACAGTCTAAAAACATCTTTGTCAAATTGTCAACTGATAAGCAAAATATCTTTATTCCACTAGAAAAACAATTTCTTTTCTAAGATTGTTTCCTAATAAAGAAAGGTTAATTCTTAATTTATGATCACTGCCAACCAATTGTGTACTTTATCTACCAAACTTACTACAAAATATCAATTAGGTTTAAACTGCACTGATTCCACTGTTCTCAGTGTAAAACCTTAATCAAATTTATGAGTTTTGAGTCACTGTTGGACTCTATTTTTATCTGCTTTTCTCCTTTTGCAGTTCAAGGTAAGAAACACAAAAGCAATAATCACCTGCTCCCACTCTTGGGCACATTTACAACCCTTTGTAATTCAGGAACCTTTTGTTGAAATCTTGCAAAGTTTCCTAATTATATATGGACTAAAAATGCTCTGTGCATTTGTTTTCTGAGCTTTAGAGAAAATAAATCATGTAATAGAAATGAAAAAGATAAAAGCATTCTGATTTCTAATAATCACACCTATTTTAAAGCTCGTAAGATTTGTTAATGAACCATTTTAATTTTCACCATGTTCTGATAACTTTACAATTAGTCTATTTCTTTTAATATCAAGAGCAATCAGCAAGTACAAGCCAAATGATACAAGTAATTTGAAAAGAAAAAAAAAAAAAACACAAAACCAATAGAGTGTATTGAAATGTAAATGAGAATTTAGGAACATGACACATAATCAACATGTCTTTAGCATTGAAAACTCTGTCTGTTTATCATTAATCAGAAAATGCTCAAATGGATTTATCTGAGGCTAAAACCTGATTCCATGTGAATACTTTCTTTTGGTGGGACAAGGCACTTAGGAAAGATCTGATTTCTCAGTAAAACTTCCAATTCACACCCAAACATCGTAACTCTCGTTACTATACCGAGAAAGGATCAACCCCTGACAAATCTATAACTTCACTGAATCCTCAGCAGTTAAACAGTAATAAACACAAGGAATTTATGAAAATCCATTATTTAATAAAAGAATAAATAGATTAATTGTAACCAGATAACATATTGTTCCAGCTCCAGGAACTGCTGACTTAGCAGAAAAAAAATGCTGCATTAGCCAGAATGTGAAATAATATCTCATATGCATCTTCTGGGGTCTGTGTTTCACAGCAGTAAGCAGAGTAGTTTTACAAGCCCCTAAATTAGAAATGACTTCTCCAAGAGTTAGGCCTGTGCATATTTATGTAATGGGGCTTTTGAGCCAAAGGAAATTGAATAAAATCGCTGCATGCTTCAGAATCCTAACCAATCCTTCCAAAAATGCTTCCCTTTTACTCCTCTTCCCCGTAGCCACAGGTATAAGGGTCTCTACCTACACAGCAAATTTCA
The DNA here is from genome assembly GCA_009741485.1 of Malurus cyaneus samueli. NCBI lineage: Eukaryota > Metazoa > Chordata > Aves > Passeriformes > Maluridae > Malurus > Malurus cyaneus. The sequence goes on along the minus strand of CM019217.1, from coordinate 3,763,088 downwards.
AACAGCACATCTTACACCTCTCTGCAAGTCAGGAGTCACAATTTTCTTGGATGTTCTGGAAGACCCTGCACTCAGTCTTTCAGAGATCCAAGGATCTGCCTAGAATATGGAAATCTGGATGTGCATTTCCTTAGGTATTTGCATATGCAAATGCAGGGGCCTGCACCTGGGGAGCAATAACAGCTTTCCTCACTCTAAATTGTAAAAAAAGGAATATATTTCTGGGTTATTTCTAAATAAGGTGAGATCTTTATGATCATCAAAACTTAGCTCATGAAAAATAAAAGCCACTCAGTTGTGCTCAGTAATTTTTCATCCATATCGCATAAAACTTTATATTTATAGTTAATTTTGAGGCCTTATTGCTATTAAATATTTGTTTGAGATAACTGGACAATTCAGGATTTCGGAATAATTTAGGTTGAAACAAACTCCTGAAGGTTATTTTTTAAACACCTCTTTAAAACACAGTCAGCTTTAACATCAAGCCAGGTTGCTCAAGGCTTCATCCAGTTGAGATGAGAATTCCACCCCTGGAGATTTTCCAAACCTCACTGCCTGCTCTTTGAGTGTCAGATCACCTTCACCAGTGATCATGCGTGACTTTTTCCTTCCCCATAATGAGAAGAAATTCTCAATTCTGAGAATTTTCTCAGAATCACCTTGTGCTGGTTGCCTCTCCTCCCAATACCATGAACCTCATTTTTGCTTAAAATGTGAGAAATAATGGTGTAGTTACTTTCTGATGGCTTGTAATAAATAAATGATAGTCTAGATGTCTATTTTAAACTCTTCCTCAAATACCTCAAAGGGAAAACAGGTTTTGGAGTTTGGGGGAAAAGGAGCCTGGGGATGAGAGATTAGCTCCATGAAAGCTCCCTATATTGAGTTACCGAAGAGACACCATTTTTTGCTTACAAAAAGCATTACTCCTCTTCAAAGAAAAATTTGATATAAAAATTAAACTTCAGATTATGTTATTGACACCTATAAAACTCACACACCTGTACTAACAAGGGCATAGTATCTTCTTGGAAAGAAGAAAAAAATAGTTATCAGGAATCTCTCTAAATAAATTTCTCTAAAAGTCGCAATTTCCCGCACTTCTTAAAAGCCAGTTAATGAACGATGCATGTAAATGAACTGGAACATTTTACATTTCTAATTAGTTAACTAACATTAGAGCTATAAATCAAGGACTGATACCCTAATTAAGTTCTTATAATTAATGTTTCAAATCACTTTACAAATGTAGACAGATTACTGTAAACATACATCATTTTTGGCTCCAGTTGCTGAAACAAAATCCAAGAAAATTAACTTTAATATAATTGAAGACTTGTTTAAAAACTGTTAAAATTTGTGATAAAATCATTTCTAAATATAGTTAATATTTTCTCTTCAACTCTTCTTTTTTCCTTAAATTCTATCAAGGTGTGTTTACAGAGTAGTTGCAATGTTTTAATAAATATAAAACTTCCAGAAAATAGATCTCTTCATAATAATTACTGCTATAAGGCAACATTCTCTTGTTCAGAAAGCAATAAAGTCTCTCAAACATTAATAAACTACAGGATACCACTTCTGAAATTTAAAATATTGGATAAATTACTCATACTTCAACTGAAAAATCCCGAAAATAGCTACACACCCTATGTAAATGTATCATCAGAGAGCACATAATTATTGAAACTTTATGACATTTATCTGGATTAGAATCTCATTTTCAACCACACCAAAAAACCTTTGCAGTCATTATTAGGAATATAATGCAAAGCAAAAGCAAACATTAAATTAATAATTTTAAACAATTTTACAACTCCAAAAAACTTGAATTATGATATCATTGCCTGCATTTTCTAATTTAATTACTTCATTACGTGCAATTGCCTTATTGCTCATTAACAATTGGTGATACTGAAAGTCTTACAGAAAGCAGAAACTCTTAAATTTCAGCAGTTTTTCAGAACCTCTGCCTTGTTTATTTGTTAAACATAACATAACATAACATAACATATAAAATAAACATATTAATTCAGCTATTTAGAACGTGAAATCTTCAGGGCACAGACCATTTCCTAACATGGTTCTTAATTACTTGGAATCACATAATCACAGGATGATTAAGGTTGGAAAGGACCTCAAAGATCATCAAGTCCAACCATCAACCCACTATGTTCAGCACTAAATTGTGTCCCCAAGTGCCACATCCACTGGGTTTTTAACACTTCCAGAGACAGTGCATACACAACTGCCCTTAGCACATGGAAAATCCAATTTTCAAGATAAATGCCACTGAAAAGTGTGACAGATATTTTAGATAAACGATGCCACAAGCACAAGACAACATGAAAAACTGCCTTGGTGTAAAAGGCAGCACATGATATACTGAGGGACCCAGTTCTGAGTAACTTGGAGACAAGACTGTATAAATAAGAGTGTTTGATGTATTTCTTTGTCAGAAGTGTCTGTGAGAACAAATGCTGTGTGCTCTCACATTTGGTTTCTGTACCTTTGTCCGTGTCTCCTGCAGTGCTAACAAGGCTGTTGAGCTCCTGTTCAACAATAAATCAAAATTTATTTTATTTCTACCTGCCACAATGCTGTGTTACACAGACATACCATACAGCCGAAATTCAAAGAACAGGGAGAGCGTGACAGTGCAATGCTACACTGCAGCTTCCAATGAGATGCTCTGGAGTGATGAAACAACAGAGAAATAACTCAGAGGAGGCTCCAAGAGAGCTGGAATGGGATTTTGGACAAGGGCATGGAGTGACAGGACCTGGGGAACAGCTTCCCACTGACAAAGCCAGGGTGAGATGAGATATTGGGAAGAAATTTGTAATTGTGAGCCTGTTATTGGTGCCCCATCCCTGCAAGTGTTCAAGGCCAGGTTGGACAGGGCTTGGAACAACTTAGGACAGTGGAAGGTGCCCTGCCCATGGCAGGGGGTAGAACCAGATGATCTTTAAGGTCCCTTCCAGCCCAAATTCCAGCTTCCAGCTGTGATTCCCTGATCTTTCCCTCTGGGACACCAGCCTGGATGCACCCACAGCAGCTCCATGAGCATCCCACCCAGGCAGGAGGGCACAACCACGAGCAGAAGCATTGAACCCCACCTTCCCAGCCCCCTCTCCTGGCTGGTCTCTAAATGTAAAAGGAGATACTGCTTCCCTGAAATAGCAGTGGTGTTCACTTCTCACATACCTAAGCTACAGAAGCATCTCAGAGGTGCTAAATAAACACAGGCAAAATAGTAGCAAGAGTAGTCTAATTAGAACATTTCACTTAGTGTTCTTTTCGAGCTGTTATATGTAACCTGAAAAAGAATTTTGTATTAATGTAACACTTCAGGTATTCATACTTTCTTTAACAAGGAAAAAAGAAACCTGCAATAATTTGAATAATAATGCAATAACTGTACTGCTGCAGAAAACACATTTCCTTACAGAAATGATAATTAGGTTTTTAAAATGGTTTTCTTTGCTGTGTTTTTAGTACCTCAGAACAATTTTTTGTGGATAAGGGTCCACTACAAAAATTCCTTTGTAAATAAACTGCCCTACTACAAACAGGTTAAATGTATTTGACAGGGAAGCATGGGCAGCACTTGGGTGTTGGCAAAAGGTTTTTTCTACCACCAAAAGAAGTGGTAGCACAGTGCTGTGGTTAAACTACAATGAGTATTTTTGATCAGTAAATCTTTCCACAATACTCATTTATTATAGAAGAGCATTTCAGGGGGGAAAAAAATATAGATATATAAAAAAAATATTCTGGAAGCCCACTAGATGGTGCTCCTATACAGCAAATGCAGATCAGCGGCACCACTCCCACTGCTAAAGGGGAATAAAAGGCAATGAGATCCTAATCCATAGTTACCCAGGATGCTTCTCTTTACAGAGGTCACATTTTTTCTACACATTTTCTACCAAAATCCTGACATTTCCAGTACTGTCCTTTGTACTCTGGAGCTGACCTTTCCACAGTAATAAATAAACAAGTCCATACATACACAAAAATGGTTGTACTGGGAAGAAAAATGCAGCAATAACTGAAGGAAAAGCTCGTTTGGCCTCTCAGCATCACAGTACCCCAAAAATTTACTGATTCTTCCTCATTTGTAAGATCGGTTCAGCATCCCCAAACACGTGTCCCTGCAAACAAATCAAGGTTTTGGGCTTAGTGTAGAATGCAACATTTTGCTGTTGGTTATTATTTTCTTAAAAGTCTGACTTTTCCCCACTCCGAGGAGATCTGAGGAGTGCAGAAAGTGCCAAAGTGTCTCATTACTGCATTGAAGTTTTGGAAACACAGGAATGCAGCCTGGCTGTCTTCACAAAGGAAATGGTTGGTTTGACACTACTGCAGTGTCAAAGTCACTTCAGCTGCACCACAGAAAAAAAAAGTCCAATCTAGATTTTGGGACTCCCAACACAAGAAATTTGTGGACTTGGGGAATGAGTCCAGATGAGAACACAAAGTTGATCAGAGAGTGGAGCATCCCTGCTCTGGAGCCAGGCTGGGAGAGCAGGGAATGTTCACCTGGAGAAGGCTCAGAGAGATCTTGGAGCTCCTTTTGGGGCCTGAAGGGGCTCCAGAAGAGCTGGAGAGGGACTGGGGACAAGGGATGGAGTGAAGGACAAGGGGGAATAATCAGATGGACAGGGTTTGGAGCAACCTGGGATAGTAGAAGGTGTATCTGTCCATGGCAGGGGTTGGAACTGGATGATCTTTAATGCCCCTTCCAACACAAACCATCCTGAAATTCTGCAGTATTTCACCCAAATCCATACATGAGGTTATCTGAATTTACAGCACACTTTCCCCAGTGCATTCCCAGTTAAATTCAATATAGAACAGCTGTTACACAGAAATTGCCATTTGCTTGGGCTATAGCTACTCAAGCTCAACAAGTCTGGTCCCAAATTGCTGTGGGGTGTGCAGTAATATTTTTGCAATTGTTTCTTATGAATTTTAGTAGCAAAAAATACCACATTTCAATTCTTATTTCGTAGCTCACATTTTGTGCTTCTCTCTGCAGAATCACAAATCACTTATCCGAAGAACATATTTACAAGCAAATTGCAATTCCATAAATGTTCTACAAAATTCCACTCTCGGATATCTAGCAGTAATTTGTGAAAAAAAAAAAAGAACATTTTAAAGGTAGTCACTTAATGATACAGCATTTCTTCTGTCTGCTTTCTTTCTGCCACATTTTGACAGCTCTTAATCTTCTGACCAAAAAAAAGAGCAGCGTTTGCTATTGCTATGCCCAGATACTTTGTCTTTTCAGTTTCTATGTAATGTTTTCCCCTCATTACACACTTATTAGATCTTTCACTCTATTTAAGGTGTACTGCATTCTCTAGCCATGCAAAGTATTCCTAAAGGAGCATTAATATATTCACAAAATATGTTATGATAGCTCATTTATTAATTATGAGCTGCATTTAACAGCCTGGAGGACAATGACCAGTGTCATCAGACACTTTCTTTCTCATCAAATGTACTCATCTCCCAAATGGTTGACTTGCTCTGTTCAAAAATTCATTAAAGATTGAGTTACTCTGCCTGCAATTTTTCAGTTCAAATGCTCCTCATAACAAAAAATAGTACAATTTCAGTACCTTGGGACCTATCCCAAATACATAAATACCTCAAGTACTAAAAATCATTTTAACCACCTCTTTCAATTCTCAACCATAGTAAATCATAGAATTATGCCTGAGTTGGAAAAGACCCACAAGGATCAATCAGTCTAACCCCAAGACACACCAAAAATCCCACCCTGTCCCTAAGAGCCTTGTTCAAATGCTACCTGAATTCTGCCAGGTTTGCTGCTGTGACCACTTCCCTTCGTAATCCTTTAAATTCCTTTCTAAACCAGATTATTTTCACACTCAGAAATCAGAGAGTAAAGGGATGACCCACAGACACCCAGGAGTTCAGGATGTAACAAGGACAAACATTGTTGGGCTGCAACTTTAAAGACAAAGTACAGAGAAACAATAAATCCAATATTAAAAAGTTAAAAGATGTTAAAACATCAGATAAAACAACATCAGATATGGGGTTTGCCTGTTTGGATTAATATATATTAAAAAGCAAGCACTATATAGACACTTAACAAATAAAATTTCATTTTATTTCACTGCTAGAGACAGAACTTGCACACACAAAAGTCAGGCAGAAAGTCAGCTAAGTCATCCCATCAGTTCTTTCTGGAGCAATACACAAAACAACAGATACTTGCTTTTGGAATCAATGGAGAAAAGGGGGTCTGGTCCTTTTTTCCTTTAAGTATCTTTTCCTCCCCTCTCTGAGTCACAGGATTTATAAATTTTATTTAGTTTTATTGCAGATAATTCAAGCCTTGCTTCAACACAGGAATGAATAATCCTTTTCATGGAGTTATGGTGCATGCATAGTAAACAGCTTTATATTTACAACATCATTACACCCACCCTCACAGCAGTGTACAAGAATGATTACCCTCATTTTTCATATCAAAATCTAAAGAAAGTTATTTAGGATTGCTTAAAATGTGAAGTATTGTAGGTTAACCAGTCTGAAACCCCTAGAATCTGCATTTCCACGGTGATTAGCACTTCTGAAGTGTTGGCAGCACATCCCACTGACACAGCTACACTCCTCAGGAATAAGGAACTGTAATCCCAGTCCACATTCTGAACAGAGGCACCCTCCTACTCACCAGAGATCCCAAGTGCCCAGTAAATACTATTTTTGTCCCTTCCCTCTTCCATCATGGAGGACAATCTGTGTGCAGCCACACTCTCTACACACTCTCTGTGTAGAGAGAACCATGGAATTATGGAATTTTTAGGATGGAAAAGCCCTTCAGGATCATCAAGTCCAACCCTAACACTGCCAAGGCCACACTGACCATGTCCCCAGGTGCCACATCCACAGGGCTTTTAAATCCCTTCAGGGATGGGGACTCCACCACTGCCCTGGGCAGCTGTGCCAATGCCTGACCATCCTTTGGGTAAAGAAAACTTCTCCAATATCCAACCCGACCCTCCCTGGCACAGCCTGAGGCCATTCCCTCTCCTCCTGTCCCTGTTCCTTGGGATCAGAGCCCAACTTTCCCCTGGCTGTCCCCTCATGTCAGGGAGTTGTGCAGAATTCAGCCCTTCCTGAACCTCCTTTTATCCAGGCTGAGCCCCCTCAGCTCCCTCAGTCACCCCTGGTGCTCCAGACTCTTCCCCAGCTCCATTGCTCCTTTCGGACAAAATTATTCCTTTACTTTATATCCAGATATAAATATATATTTTAATACCCACACATATATTTTTACCACTGTGCAGTTGCCAAACCCTTATCAGTGTCGAGGCCATTGATCTTCAACTCAGTTTTCACCCTGCACAGATTTCTTCGTCCTTCTCATTTCATTTCTCCTCACTCAATAATTTCACTCTCTTTATCTACCCTCACACTACACTCCAGTGTGATGTGCAGGTCCTGTCTCTGCTGCAGACCATAAGGGAGGACACCAGAAAATCCATCCCATAACTCAACATGTGCCAACCCAGCAATGCCTTGATAACCAGAACAGATGAGACCTTACCAGATCAAAATTACCATTTCCTGAGTGAAAACAGAACCTTTCCAGAGTTCACAGTAAGTTCTTCAAAAATTTATCTATCCACTTCCATTAACTTGGCCAAGTATTATGAGGGGAAATAAACTGTGCACATCCATTTGCATTAAAAACTCAGAAATATTTAATGAGCACAAAATAGATGTCAAATTTTAATAATAAATTACTGATCAAACCAGGAATATCTGGTTTTAAATGAGCTCAGATTAAAGGAGGAACACTGAAGTTAAAGGACAAAGCAACAAGGCATTAAACATGTACCTTTGTCATCAATCAGCTTCAAGCAGGTCTTTAAAGGAAAAAAATCAAATAAGGAACAGATTTGTAAACCCTTCTTACTTCTACTTAAATTATCTCTGAGAAGCAATAAATTACAACTATCTCCAAAACTTTGCTGCTAAAAACTCACAGATGACTTCATACAAGCCACCAATGTATAAAGTGTGACAATTATCATAGGACTTAATTAAACACAACGGCTGAAGTGCTTCAGATAGGTTGAACAGTTGTTTGTCTTCCATGTGATGATATTTTGATCAGTAAAATACTCCGATTATTCACACTGCAGTTATTGGAAGCATTAAACCACAGAACACTGATTCTGAAATGGGAAATAATGGAGACTGAGAGGTGTCAAATACTATGAAAAAAACCTGAAAACTTATTATTAATACAGAAGAATTGTCATATAATGCAGGCTTTAGTGAGCCACTTATACCAAACACAAACTGATCTCAATCAGTAAGACTGATACTGTAAAATAAATATTCTGTAAAATTATTTTCACTAGAAAATACAAACTTCCCTTCCTTTGCTGAAGTAATATACTGCCAGCATAAAAAGCCAATTTTTTCTCCATCATCTTTTTACTCATTACATGGTTTCTCTAGTCTGGTAATTTTTCTTGCTTGCTTGCTTGTAAACCTAAAGGTAAATTCGCAATCATGCCACCATAAACAGCTATAAATTTTGACTTTCCCTGGAGTTTAGGGAATGTCACCTCTGCTGCACAATTAGGTGTAAGTCTCATCCAACACCTAAGCAGTGAGTTAGAAAACAGATAATAAAACTGTTTCAATTTCTGTATCTTTGTAAGTCAGACGAGAAAGTTTTCATTTAGTCTCCTAAAATGAGAAAGAGAAAATGCTCCAAAAAGGCTGTTTTTCCACACTTAATTATGAACAGAACACGCTACTATGTCTATACATCTCCCACACACACACATGGCTCCTGCAACATCACAGAAAGTGGAAAAGACTTTACCTGAGGAGAAAAAGGATGAATATTCTCATAGAGGCAGGGGACAATATCAGATGTCTCGCACAGTCTTCACTACATTTATTTTCACTAAGCACAACGACTCTCTTTGCATTGAACAACAGCCTTTTCCAGAAGGCAGCAGCAGCATCATCAGTTTGGGACTGAGAAGTCACATGTTTGCTGTCCCTGTTTGTCAAACCTTTGCTGTCCATAATGTGCAAAGTTCCACATAAAAGCCAGAGCACAGTCAGACCACACAGGGATGTTATTCCCAGGATCTTACCAACCAGGGACCTGTGAGCTGAGAAGGCCCTGAAAACCCCATGGAATTCCTTCAACCTTAACCCACAGGAACTGTGCAGGAACATCCACAGATGTAAGAACAGGTGACAAGGCCAGTCCAACATGCCACGAGATGAAGCAACTGCACTGTACCTCCACTTCCAGCCCTAAAAGCAGCAGGATTGAGCAGCTCCTGATTGTATGTGACAGATGCTTGGATTGCAACCTTGTGCCTTAATCAAAGTGAAAAGGACACCATTCCCTAGTAATAACTTCAACAAATCTTTGCCTTAATTCAGAATGAAAGACAAAAATATTTTCAGAGACAGTCTGCAATATTTTTTTTTTTCACTGCCTGAAGAACAATCCTCATGTAGGGGAAATTCTTCAGACAGGTCTGCTAATGAAATTAACAGCTAAACAATTAGCTGTCAAGAAAGTTGCTTAAGCGAAACTGTATCTGTTTCTGGAACAGAGGCTGCAGCACTTTGCCCACAGCTGAACTGACTGCTCTCAACTCTGTTTGAAAGATGCTTTTTCCATCTTTTGATTAACATAATTCATGATTCAAGTTGAATGTTAATGTTTCCAGGATGCTGAGCTCCATTGCTATCTTAATTTTTTTGTCTTGCCTTCCTGGCTTGCCAGACAAACATTATTTTACCATTCAACCAACCCCAGATCTTGGTCACAAACTAAACTGCCAGATTAATCAGACTTTGCACTATCTAGAACTACAGATTTGTCAAATATCCTCAGGATAACAAGAAGTTATTTCTCACTATTCCAGCCACTGCATATGAGCACAAATAACTCCTTAAAATTCCACCCCATTAGCAGCAAACAACTATTCCTCACTAAAACCAACACAAATCAATGTCTGCCCTTTGCCTCTGCAGTCTGAAGAAACGGATGTAAATAAAAAGGGAAATCTGATTCCTGCATGAGAACAACTGAGTTAAAAGCACACAGACTGCATGGAGAAACACTTCATTTCTCACACTCAGCTGATACTCACATCAAACTCATTGAGAGCAGCAGCGAGCTCTCCTATGCCAGTGTGGCCCTTGTTCTCATCGGTGGGCGAGGTGGCCTGGGCAGCGTTGGAGATGCCAGCAATGGCTTCCTGCACTTGCTTGAAGACATAGTCCCTGTTGGCCCTGGTGGCTGCGACGTCGGGGTGGCGGAGGAAGGCCTGGGATGCCGTGTACAACATGGTGGCATTCTTCTTCAGAGCCCCTCGAGCTGCCGCCATCTCGTCCCTGCAGTGAGGATCTTTCAGCTCCTAAATGAAAACACGCAGGGTTCAGAGTGGGAAATGAAGGTTTTGTGTCTCGTCCCTGCAGTGAGGGTCTTTCAGCTCCTAAATGAAAACACGCAGGGTTCAGAGTGGGAAATGAAAGGTTTTGTGTTAGGATGTATTGCCTTGAGCATCCAGGTATAAATGCCGTGCAGTGATTTGGCAGAGATGGAATCAATGGTAGAATCCACCATAAATCACAGGAATAATTCCCCTCCGCCCAAGGAAGTCCAGTCCTTCAGTGTCACTATAGCTGTTACTTTCTGCTCACAATATTGTACCAGTCTGTACATTTCCCTTTTGCAAAAACCCACAAAAATTGTAAATAATGTGTTCAAAATTACTCTTCCCGATCAGCTGGATTCCATCTGCTGATTCCATATAGGCAATGAAACAACCTATAGCAAGTGCCTTATTTTTCTAATTACTATAACCATGTCCTTTCTAAAATTATCATGAGGTAGACCTTTAAAAAAAAATCAAAACTGAAGTATTACATAGATGAATATCATAGAAACACAGAATTAACCAGGTTGGAAAAGATCTTTGAGATCATCAAGTTCAACCTATGACCTAACACCATATGTTTTAAGTTCTTAAAGACCTGAAAATATTCCTCTCATTATTTCCAGCCTCCCCTTCATATTTTGTTCTAATACTCATATCATTTAATGTTTATATATTTAGTATATCATGACAGATATTTTCTTTTGTTTCCCCTGACAACAAGAATCAGATCCTGCACAATATGTTATCAGAATAAGATGGTACTGACTGCTGTTATTTAACCCAAGATCTTTTTTTTAATTATAGAGTATTACAGGCCTTGAATAAATGTTATCATGACTTTCTGGGTTTTTTTCAGGTGCCTTAGCAGTGAATAAATGGCTAAATGAATATATTTTTTTAAATAATGGTTTCAAGCCCAAAGTAGATTTCTGTTCTTCCTGAATTTGAATTATACTGAACTAGCAAAGAGCTTGTGCTTTACCAGCTGTCAGAGTGACCTGAAATCTGCATAGGTTAGAATTAAATGGGAGTAATCATCAAATTAAAACCATCCTTAACCTCCTGAATCACTCCCCTTTTCACCCTTCAATCTGTTATTAATTTAAGTCTCTTGGAACGTACTCTTAATGAAACTGCACTTTTGAAAAACTTCATCACATTGGAAAATAATCAGTGTGGTTAAATTATAGGCCATGACACAGCAATAATTGTTCACTGTGCATTTTAAACCAGGATTGGACATAAAACACGAGAACTTTAGGATGAAGAAGGACTTTCCCAACCACTTCTGCACTCACCTGTTGTCGCCTCGCAGCGACATAGTTCAGCTTCACCATTTCTTTCCCAAATTCCTTAAAGCGATTGGCTAAATCTTGCTCATTTGTTGCATTTTTCACAGCTTCTAGTGCCTCCTCTACCTACAAGACAATAAATCAGCTCTGTCAGCATTTTAATCCACTCTTTGACAAAATCTGTGACTATTCCACCCAATACTCTCTCTTACATGGATCCAATTTAGGTTTCACATCCATCACTGTACAGAGGCTTTATGAGAGTCCCATGAACTTTAATTGGATTTCTTAATAGAGCAGCTGTCACTCTGCATTACTGTCCATTTACAGTACTTTGGGATCATGTGAAACTAATGTAAAAGATATAACTGGATTAATTTCCCCACTCACACTTACTCAGATGAAATACTCAGTGTCTGAGGGGTTTAAAACAAAATAGATGAGTATGGTTCTTAATGTGTGTTACAGGCTTTATGGGAAAACAAAGAAAGTTATTATAGTGAACGAGAAAACAATATTTGAAAAGGAAATTCAAACTTACTATTAAGATTTTAATTTAGCCTGATAAATCCATAACACTCTATCTTTGTGAAATAAATTATAGTTTCAACCCAGAATACATTATTTTATGTATTATTTCTTTTTCTCTCAGCTCTGAGCTTTTCTTCTGTAGTCGTTTAACACTGAGAAAAGAATCTACCCAAGAAACCACACCTGCAGTTATTCAGTCATGCTGTAACTAACAGGCAAAGATATAAAACCCCAGTTATACCAACAAGTTAATCCACCAAATGTATTGTGAAATTTTACCTTATGCAAAGCAAGAAAAAATATCTGAAGGAATAAAATGCTCTTTTCATGCAATAAGTAAAGGAAACATTACAGTGACTAAATGGGAATTCAAAGTTGTACTTCTCTCCCTCACAAGATGAAAATGCAATTCCAAGCAAAAACATTGAGAACTGAGAAGATCCTACTGATCCTTCTTGCTAAAAGCTATTGCTTTTAGAAGAACATGCATAACAAATTTTCACCTGAATAAGAAATGGCTCACTGGGATGGGGACAAGTTCCTGTGCAAAAGCAGAGGTTTGCAGCTCTCCAGACACTGCTGGAAATCGATAAATTCGCAGTAGCTGGTGTCTCATGGTTTAGAAAGGCACAATTATGTGCAGAACCTGTCTTTTTATTGCTTGAGTTGCTCTGTGTTTTCCTACCACTGAGAGAGTATATTTTCATTTTGAGCATTTACCTACTTACTGCAGATTTACAAATTGCAGGGCAGTAGAGTAGCAAACTCATACATTTCTATGGGAAAATGCATAATTCAAGAACATAAATTCATAGCTGTTATGTTGGAAATTATAAACTAAGTTCCTGCAGATTTAAAAGCTTCAAGCTTATTCAGAATCCAAATTACCTCTTTTGCTCTTAAGAATAACAGTTTTTTGAAAATGAACTGACTGCCTTACCACTAACACAAATTGCAAAAGCATCATTGTACTAAATAATTTGCTCCCGCAGAACTTCTTGCAAAATATGAACATTTTACTTTCTTATCAAGAAACATTTACATTAAAATACCTGGAAGTTTTATCTTTAATACGTTTTGAATGCCAAGCACAGGCATGACAAACTGACACACATTTTTCTGAGTCCTGCTCCATATTAAATAGAATTGCTGTAAGATTTGTTAGAGATTCCTCTCTGACAATCAGATTTCAAAAGATGGTGATTGTGCTCTATCGTGACAGTCAGAGATCATGACCTCAGAATTCCAAAATGAAGAAACCAATTATGAAAAATATTAGAAAGGACTGGAGCACAAACTCCTTCGTAAGTATATTTTTATTTATATTATTACTATTATGTTTTTCTTTCTAAAAATTCATTCTGGAGCAAGTTCTCTATCCTTGAGAAAACACAATTTCATTCAACTGAACAGATCTATTCCTCTGATTAATTAGCCTGGACTTAATTACAAGAGATTCCTAATTCTCTATGTGCATGACCACATACTGTATTGATACATGTTTTTTTTTAATGTGTTACAAAAGTTTCTGCCACAACTAATATTCCCAATTTTAGAAGTGTAAAAGATAACTCGAAAGCAGTGATCAGGAACTCTTCCAGAAAGCACCTGCATATATTCCTTCTAAAACACTAATTAAAATGCACCATTTCCTGGGAAGCCTCTGACATGCTTTCAGAGAAAACTGATTACAGTACAATTCAGAATAAATCAGGCTTCATTACTTTGACATGCAGAATTATTTTAGTTCATTAATTTTATGGTTAACTTACACCAGCCTTTGAAGGTTACCTCTGAGTCAACACAAGAACTGTTCCTTTATCAATTTTGTATAGTATAACCACTTTTTCTCCTAGTAATTTATTTGTCTAAAAGTAGTTAGCATTATAAAGTGGTTAGGTAAGGATATTTACATATTTAATCCTCAGAAATAAATGATCCTTTTTAACATGAAAATAAAAGTCAGAGTCAAGGTCCTTATGTTGAATTTTGCTGCAAACAACCAGAGACTGTTGATTTTTGGAAACAGAACTCATAATAATATCAGATAAATGCAGAGATTACAAACCACACTGCCAGGCACTGCCCTTGCAAATCCAGGGTGCAAAGTGTGCAAGTAAATTCACCCTCTTACAAACCAGCATTGGACATCTGTATTTTACACAACGCAATACTCTGCTGAAAAAGAAATCTCAGATGTGAGAACAGCATTTCTCATTGCCTATGAAAGACCTTGGATTTGAATTTTCATAATAATGTTCAGAAAAAAACTGTTGTTTATGATATTCAAGTGCTGGCCTTGCTAGAAAAGGACAATTTCAATTACAGTTGCATGGAGCATTATAGAGGAGCAAAATTAAAAGCATATTTGAGAGAGACACTGCTTACACTGCACGTAATCAGAGCCATGTGCTGACAATTCTGAGAGCAGCATTCTGCTCACTAGAGCAGAGCTCACTGCAGAAAAATCGGCCTCTTTCCTTATGAAAACTGTTTTCCAGCTATTCAGGCTATCTGCACAGTTTGCAAGTTGAAGGGTTCTCACTGTTTTTCCAGAACATGACATTGTTGTATAGTTGCACTGTTAAAAAGACAATATTCTGGATATGATTTCCTGCACAAATTTGTTTTGTTTTTCAGAGGATTTTGTTGATTTGTTTATGCAATAAAACCGTAACAGTGCAACAACTAGGGAGGGTGGAAAAATAAATTTCCCACTTTCAACTGAAAATCCTTTTAGTACTGCAGATAAACACGAATGATGGGAGTGAAAAGTGAATATAAATACATCCAAACTATCTGGAAATCTTTAATTCCTCTTTATTCCTTGATTAGATAGTTGTACTGCTGTCTCACTCCAAATTACACAATCAATCTTCAGAACTATTCAGAAGCCAAGCAGAGAAAATAAAAGAGTAGACAGCTGTAGTACTCAAACTGTGCCACAAGACAGCAACACTGGGAGAGCAACAACTGGGATAAGGTGCGAGAGGAGCAAATGCTCCATTTCAGGCCAGAAAGCTGTTTAACAGCAGTATTAGCCCAGTCACTCAAGGGATCTGACAAATTTTGCTCCAAGTGTCCAAATATTAATTTCTGCAGAATTAGAAAATGAATGAGACTAATGCAGAAATGTGTTAGCTCCTATCTTATACAGGCACTGTGAGATATAAGGAATGTGGACCACGACAGTCATAACTGATTTATCCCATTTTAACGCACAAAGCACACAAACCCAACAGAGAAAGTAAAAAAGGCCTACGATTTTGAGATGTGAGAGAAGCCTCATGACATCAGCCATGTCAGCCAGGATGAGCAGGCGGGTGACGGCCGAGAGCAGGGCGCGGGCAGCGCGCACCATGGTGCCCCTCTTCACCGAGGAGCAGGGGTCGTCCGCGAACTCCGACGAGGCAATCCGCATCGTTTCTCCTGCCATTAGAGACACAAATGGTTAAACTGCAACCTTGCATTTATTTTTTTTTTACTTTTCCAGAAAGTATAAATAACTCACTGAAAAGCTAAACTGAGTGCTGTTGGGAAAAAAAATCAGAGAACCACAAAACCCCTGGGTTGGAAGGGGGCCTTAAAGACCATCCAGTTCCACCCCAGGGACACCTCCCACTATCCCAGGTGGCTCCAAGACCCATCCAACCTGGCCCTGGGCATTCCCAGGGATCCAGAGGTATCCACAGAATTTCTTCCCAATATCCCACCTATCCCTGCCCTCTGGCAGTTTGAATCCATTCCCCCTTGTCCTGTCACTCCAGGCCCTTGTTCAAAGTCCCTCTCCAGCTCTCTTGGAGCCCCTTTAGGTATTGAAGGTGCTGGAACATCTCCCTGGAGCCTTTTCTTCTCCAGACTGAACAACCCCAGCTCTCCTAGCCTGCCTATGATTCATAGTTTTTGTATTAACCCAAACTTTGCTGTTTTTCTGTTTGTCTCCAGAGCCGAAACTCAGAAAGAAAGTACTTCTAATGTGAAAACAAAGCATATCTATGTTTCTTTTAAGACTATTGCAGCAACATTAAGAAAGAATCCCAGATGGCAAAGCTTCCCATAAGACAAGGCAAATCGTGGGGGAGAGACTTAAGACAGCCACAGTGATTAACTCCCATCAGAACTCTTTTCCTTATTGTATTTATCATTAGAACTGCATGTTCATATTATAATTTGCAGGAAGTCTATCTTGGATGATAAGCTGATAATATACAATTTCAAAATAAAATTCAAGTGGCTCATTTCTAAGGCAGCATAAACCTCTTTGCTTTCCATAAGGTTGGCAAAACTCTCAAAGAATTTCTTAGGAGACAATTAACAAACAATCATTGTCAGGTAAAAAGAGAACAAACCAAATTTCTAAACATATTTAAATGTAATATTGCACAGCACCACAGAGCTGAAATTCAAGGTAAAACAGAAAATGAGATTTCTGCGGAGCAGGACCACAGTGTCCCTTCCTTCTCATGCATTTTACCTGTGTTCAAAAATTCACTGAAACTAGGAGCAAGGAATTTTGAGGCCACAAAGATTTTTCAGACACATACTTTAATCCAGTTATTCAAAAAATTTAGCAACAACTCTTGGCTTAGAGTGGGCTAAAAACTGGGAATGAAATGTCTATGTTATTATTATTATGAGTAAGTGACTGAAATATTTCATGTAAAAGGAGAGACTGAGAGTGACCACAGAACAGCTGAGAGCCCAGCATGTGACCAAGGGTTAGATGTGAGTTTCCAAACTGAGAATTTGATACCTGTAGATGACTGGCTCTCTCTAACCAGAGTAACATGGTAAAGCATCATCTTCCCTTCAATTATTTATTGAAGGAAACCAACTAACCCAGCTTTGTGTAGAGTTTGCTCCAAAATGCACTCTCAGAGCATACTGAGCTGATGGAACCCAAGGGAACATGCAAAACCACGTAAAATTCCAGCAAGGCTTTCCCTTATTTAAGCTCTAAGTTGGATTCAGATGAGATGGAAGTGATTCCAAGCAATCAGAAACAAAGCTCTTGTAAGTGGAAGTACTGAATTTTAGAGAAATCCAAGCTAAAATGGCAGGCAAAGCAAGCTTTGAATTTTGGAACCAGATGCTGCAAATTGTCTAACTTTCATTTTGAAGCTGAAGAGATTTCACCATTTTCTGCCAAATTAACATTTTCAGATAAATATTTATCTTGAACTATGAAAGAAAAAATAATATTCAATTATCAGTCAGTAGCATCAGGAAAGCAAGAAGTAAAATCATCTTCTTAGTCTTGAATATCCAAGGAGACATTCCTAGCAAAAAATTGGAAAACCGACACTCATGGGCAGAGGGAAAATGCATAGAGGGTCAAAAGAAAAAAAAAAGCAAACAGTTAAAGGAGTTTGGATTATTTAACCTTAGAAAGTTCCCATTAACTAAAATAAATCTCCAAAATAATTCAGCAAAAAGTATGAAATAGACATATTCAAATAAGCAAACCAAAAAGTTAACATAAAAGTTCATAGTAGGTTGTTTAAAACTTAAAAAGATCTAATAGTTCATAATTTAGAATCTAATAACCTAAAAACCTAGCAGTTATGAGGAGGAAGGCTCATCTGACTCAGTGCCAATTAACATGTTTTAATCCTTCTACACCAATGGTATCAAACCAGTCTCATGCTAAAGGTAACACTGGAGCTTCAGCTAGCAGAATTATTTTTTTGACAAACCTTTTTATCTGGAAAAAGTCAACTCTACATTCAGTTTCCCATTTCTTTCCAAATTAATTTCAACTTGTTCTGTAATCTATATTAAATTACCTTCAGTGAAAATTGGGTCAGTGCAAGAATCACAGACATCTGAAGTCATCAGGTCTGCTTCCTTGCCACTCAGTCGGTCGTTTGATAATATAATTAATAATAATCTTAATATGATAATAGCTACACTCATAAATTTATCAAACTTCCATCTTAGAAACAGCTCAGACATTTAACCCCAATTACTCCGATGTGAAGTAGGAAACTCATTCCAAAATGAACTTCAGAATGTGACAGGTTCTTTTCATTAGAGACACTTTAATGCTATACTGCCCATATTTGTGGATAATTTAAATCCATTTCTTCTCATGTCCCATTTGTCCTTCAACTTCACTCTGTTCTTCTTCCACTTTTGTTCTTATTGTCCCTTTTCGGCTTTGTGTATTTTGGTGAGGAGTCCTGACAGATTAAAGGCAGCACTTCAGTCCCCTCTAATTGCACTGAATATCCACTTCCATAATCATTAAAGCAGCCGCATGAAACAATTCTGCCTCTGGAGCACAAATGTTAAGAACTGCAGGTTTTTAGGACCATTCATGAGAAATACTCATAGAACCACGGCATATTCTGGGTTGGAACCATAGAGACCACTGAGTCCAGCTCCTGGCCTTTCCCAGGACACCACAACAACCCCACCACATCCCTGAGACCTTACCAACTGCAAAAATCTATCAACAGATGATTGCAAAGGTCACCAACAAAAGCTACTGAAATTTCATGAGCAGACTTAAAGTAAAACATCCACCTGTGAGGAAAGGAATGAACCAAGGCTTTCAATGGTTAATAGACAGAGGAAATCTCATT
Source organism: Malurus cyaneus samueli (assembly GCA_009741485.1). Taxonomy (NCBI): domain Eukaryota; kingdom Metazoa; phylum Chordata; class Aves; order Passeriformes; family Maluridae; genus Malurus; species Malurus cyaneus. The sequence goes on along the minus strand of CM019217.1, from coordinate 3,744,197 downwards.
TTTTTCCAAAGCCTTGAAGTGTTTATTAAGAGACAGAAGACAGGCACAGAGCAGCAATCTGGAGAACAGCTATGATCAGTAGGGGATGCTGACAATACACCAAACACCTGGAAATAATTAACAGAACAATGACAAATTGATTGGATGCACCACTCCTGAGCAGCTCTCAAATGGAAGAAATTAATAAAGTTACAGACTAATTAATCCATTTCTTTTAGATTTTTCTTTTTCTTCTACATGTCCAAGATTAAAAAGACAGAACAACTGATCCATGACATAATTGAAGTATTTTAGAGTGCTGTCCTTGTAATTAGAGCAAAAGCACTGTTATGAAGCTATCTTAAATTACAGTAATATATACACCTAAGCTGAGTTGCAGATTCCATATAAAACAGTGATGATTATACTAATTGATGATATAATAGATTTGAATAACCAAAAATTGGTAACAAGGCATATTTAAATTATATAAGCAGGTTTCCAATCCTTTCATCATGGATGGTGTATTGTTAAGAAAGCTTTCAGGCACACAAAGATTTGCAATTTTATCCCCATTAGATTTGTCTAGAAATCCATCAAATAGAGTAGGACCACTCACTGTCCACCCCAACATACATTTCACATTTTAGGAATAACAACAATCTGGTCTTGGATGGTTGGTTTCTCTCTGCCTATATTCCTCCTACCTTATTAATCACATTGATTACTTGTTACATCTCTTAAAACATCCTTTTTTTTTTACAGAACTTTAAAATCCAGTGTCCATAACTAGATATGTTCATTCCAGAATTAACCTCTATTATCAGAATGTAGGAAATAATTTGTAGAGTGTTTTCATCCTGGATTCTTACAACATAAAAATATGGATTAAAAATTCTATTCAGAATTCCAAAAGCTTCACATGTCTGGCTCATTTAGTCTTCACTTTCCTTAGCATATTTTTTCCTACATCTTTACCATCACGTCCCTCAACTCATCTCCTCTCCCGTTTGCAGCTGGGATTTTGTTCTCCATCTGTGACTGAATGACCACTGTTCTCATAGTTTTAATGGATTTCAAGGCCAGAAAAGGCCATCTATGATCAAGCCTGATCTTCTCCCAGCACATTTCAGCTCCTAGATCTGTGTCTCTCTGGAACTCATTGTACAGACAATCCAGTTCACTTAAATTTGACTCACTTTACATCTGACATTTAGATAGAGAGATGGAAGATGAATCACTCTGCATTTTAAAGCACAATGGACTTAAATCTAGTATGCATTTTAGTTCCAATATTCTCTCTTAGATGAAAGAAGACACCAAATTATTCACTTCATGGACCACTAAAATATGTAATTTTAATTAATTCAACTACTTCTTTCCTAAGGGAAAGTGAAATAGCAAGAATACAGAACTTTTAAGATATTTAACCATATATTTATGACTATGTAAGACAATTTATCCATGAATGTTATGCTTTAGAAAGAACTTTTCTAATTAATAGTCAGATTAACAGTGCATTTGGAACAACACTGATACACTTAAGTACAATAAAACACCAATTAAATTTCAATTCAAAACTACATTGTTTGGGATGTGAGAATACATTAACATTTCTAATCCCTCTCTGCAACTCATTTACTCCATGGATTAACACCCTTCAGGGACAAACTAAACTGATCTGCCTTCATTGAACTGGAGAGTTCATCAACATCAACATGAACATTTTAGATGTTCAGCACTGTAGTTGGGAACCTGAAAACACACTGGATCTCCTAAGATTTCAGGAATACAGAGAAAAATCTAAAAAATCAAGCTCAACTGAACTGTAACTTGGCTTTATTTATATCCTGACAAAAGTCATGATGTTGAACTACAGTGTTCTACAGCTGCATCAAGAAGCACATTCAAAATGAGTAAAATAGTTCATCACCTAAACAAGAAACTACAGTGGAAAACGCAAGGAAAAGTTGCATCTTTCTGGTGAACTGTGCATGGTACATTTATTTAAATCATTATTATAAAAAAGGGCTAAAATTAATGTATCTGACAAAGAAAAATTTGTAAGTCCTAGTGATTAACATCTAGAACTTAATCATTTAATAGGTTTCTGCATAACAATTTATTAATTTAAATAGAACTGTCATTAATAAACTGGAATGAATGTACCAGGTATAGAAGTGAACAACATTTGAAAAGCACCAGAAATTTCCTAGCAGTGCTTCCATAGAAAAGGAAGCACTCCAAGAAAATGGCTGTGGCATTCAGCATTAGGAACACAGATTCTATCATTCTGGAGATTACTTTCATCATTCTGGGGCTTGAAGAGGCTCACAAATACTGTACAGCCAGGAAGATTCGAGGGTAGATTCTATCTGTGCCCAAGGCACTGTGAACTAAGTTCAAAATCATAATTAGAATCAGTTCCATCACTCTCTATTATCCCATTAAAAAAATACCCAAGAAAGAGTTTATTTGAAATTGATATTTTTCGAGATAAGCTTCTGTTCAAAGGGTTGGTATTTTCCACCACGATGCACTTTCATAACAAAATTTATCAAAAAATCCCAGTGATCTGTGAAAAAAGGAGCAGCAAGTTGCTAATGCAGCTCACGGGAAGCACTGTGAGGAGGGGGAAGGATTGATGAGGAGATTGATCAGTCTGGTGGATTATCAACTCCCTAATTCTTTTTAAGGGTCAGTTTTGTATCCCTGCTTATTTATGCTTTTCCTTACACTTAGATCCTATCTGAATGTCTTCACAGAGGTGGTAAGAGAAGCAGGGATCACCTGCTTAATCTGAGGAACAAACATGGCTTAAAGTAAAAAAAAAACCTCCCACAACCCCAGCTGGGACTAAGAGAAAAGGTACATTAATGTTGGGCAATTTAGAGGTTTGCAGCCAAGAGATAAAACTAACAGGAAAAATTTAAATACAAAGTTTGAAAACGATATTCCAGTGTGAGAGAGCTTAAGAAAGGAGAAAAGCAGGCCAGGGAGAGTCATCAGCACCGGGAAAATAAATGGTATAGGCTTATAATAAGAAAAAATATTAAAAACAAGACAATAAACAATATAAAGAGAGCATCTGTGGGTTTACACAAAGTGACAGACAGAAGGTACAACAGCACTTAAAAAAATATATTTCATTTCTTCTATTAGTTCGCATAATCCACACATTATGATAACCTATTTTTCAGATACAGTGCAGTCATTTTTTCACCATAAAACAACTTATCAAGGATTCTAAAATCATGCTCAAAACATCATGAAAATTAAGCTTATCTTTCCAAAATTGGGAATTACGTTTAAAAATTAATTTTCAAAGACTGCAGCAGTTTTTCATTGGATTTTGACTTAGCAATATTTTTAGTATCGTGACACTTAATTGCCAGTTCCAATGGGAATTCACATATATGTTGTGACACCTATGAGTTAATGTAAGAGACCTTTACGTAACTATACACACTGTTTGGATGTTTAAAAACTGCAAGAGCTTCTGTGCCAAGAAATAATGAGATAACTGAGCTTAATGGTGTGAATTTACATTCCAGTGCAGGGACCAAAACACAAAACTGATCTATAGCCCACCACGAACACCCAGAAAAGCAGATTGCTGTTGTGCACAGTAAAAGGCTCATAAACAAGACAGGATCATCATTAGATTTGTAATGAGAACAGAAAGGAATGATCATTAGTCTAAGTCTGTATGGCTAATAGAGAAAACTGTGGCTGACTATTAGGACTGTCCTTTATAAAGACCAAATACCGTGGCAGAAGGGAGGCTGAGGAGAATCGAAGTTGGAGGAGGCTCTGGTCCAGTGAAAGGCAGGGCATTGAAACTAGAACAGCTTTAAGATCCCTTTCACCCAAACCATTTCACGATTCCATGAACTCCATCCTTTACTGGATGCAGAGGGAACCATGATCACAAAGGATGAGGAAAATGCCGAGGTACTAAATTCCTTCTTTGACTCAGTCTCCAACAGTAAGAGCAGCTGTACTCCAGGTACCCAGCCCTCTGAGCTGAAGGGCAGAGATGAGAGCAGAATGAACCCCTCAAAATTGGTCCTACTACTGTCACTCATGTGTTTACAAAATACTTTTTTAATTGTTTTTTATGGCTGTTGCAAATTTAAGTTAAACTCTGGCTTTGCCCCTTCAAATTTTCTTCCCACATGACCTCCAAACATCCTTGTAGCTCTCCTGAGCTCCCTGTCCTGTTTCACAAAGGTCACCAACTCTCCTTTGCTGCTCAAGGTCCAGTCTAGTTCTCTGTTCAGACTAGTGAATATTGAATAAATAAAATAAAGTGTGATTTAAAACCATGAGGTCCACCACAAAAAAGATGAAAAGAAGTAGAGGTGACACACTTTTTTGAAGAAAAAACACATATATTTCATCACATACTCTAGAAATCACATAATATGAACAGAGGTAAAAAACTGATTTATCTACAACTAAAACATAAAAAAAAAAAGCACAGCTCTGAAAGTCAATTGAAACAATTATGGATGAATGAGATTTGCAAGCATCCCGAATCAAAATCAGCGGAGAGCCTACAATTTTATTTTTAGTAGATATAAAAATTACTCTAAATTCAACCAGCTTTACAGAATAGGCTCCTTTTCCCATGTTCATATATAAACAGCAGTTGGAATATCTCACAGATCTAAAGTCTAAAAAGAATTTGTCTCTGATAAAGGGATTAAAACAGAGAGAACAAGATAGCTGAAGATCAGAATGCTATAATTTGACACTTCTCAGAGGAAAGCAGAGCCTGTTATTTGATTATAACATTTTTTATTCCCTCACTCTTTAAAGTATTTCTGGCCTTTGTAGTATGTGAAAAATGTACTTCAGACATAGACGTGTTCAAAATGGTAAATGGAAAGGCAATAAATTAAAGCCTTTTATATACTGACTAAGCATCTTTTAGGACTCAGATATTAGGAAGTATATTTCAAATTTTCATGCTGTCACTTTTAATACTTCTCTCATCGAACACCACTTTCTGAAACCATACCTGAAATTAAAGCCTAATCTGTATGGGAGAAAGAAGCTTTTATACAACTTTTGAAGTTGGATGACTGCCATGGAAAAATGCAGTCGAAAATAAAGAACACAGAACAAAACGTACTGTAGGCAAATAGGAGGACTGAGCAGGGGGGCAAGGAAGACACCCAAATGAAATTTAGTGCTTGTGTCTTTCTCATGAAATATCACTGAGTAGTCACGGAATCATGGAATGGTTTGAGTTGGAAGAAACCTTAAAACTCACCTTGTTCCACCCCTACCACAGACAGGGGCACCTTCCAGGTTACTCCAAGCCCCATCCAACCTGGCCTTGAACCCTTCCAGGGACAGTGTTTTGGTTTTCTACCATTTAAAAAGGTGAGCACTCAAAAATGAGCCACCTCCCTTTCATTCCAACCACAGACAGCGCCACTGTTTAAGAGCATTTAAAGAGGTGAGCACTGAAAAATGAGTTACCTCCCCTGAATCCCAACCAATTCCTTGCAACCAAAAAGGAACAAATAAGAGTAGATGTAAGTGAAACAAGTAACAATTTCCTAACAAAGGCAACAGCAACAAGCAAAAGATAACAGTATATAACTGCTAGATACAGAGCTGCCTGATCTTTGTGGATACAAAGCTAAAGGTGAAATGCTGGAATTACCATTCCCAAGATGCCGCCTGCCTGAGGTGGCCGCGCGGCTGAGGGACAAAGGCAAAACGGCGCCAACCCTTCCCTTCAAAGGTGGCAACCGCAGGCCCCAGGAACAAAGAGACAGATGGCAGCAACCTGTACCAGAAAGGCTGGAGCCCGCAGAGCAGTTCTAGAGGCAAATGAGAATTTCAGGGATCGTGTGGGGCGTGCGCCGCTGCCACCGCTGGGTCCCGCCATGTGTGAGGCGCTGCCATGGCCGCTGTGGGGTGTGAGGTGAAGGGACCGCTCTGTCCATCCAGGCAAACAGCGGCCTGACCCCAGCAACTCCCTCGCTTCTCTTGCTTCCACCAGTTTGCAAAATTCACCTCAAAACAGCTTCTAACTGTGAAATGCATCTTTACCAGAGGCTACGGTTGCAATCCCAAAAAAATCCTCTGAAGAGGAGTTCCCGCCTTCAGCAAACGCTGCCATGAAAGGAAGAGCCGCCATTGCCACAGCTGCTCTCCTGGAGCAGAGTCACCTGTGGCTACCATGGCTTCTGTGGGCAACCTGCGCCAGGCCTCGCCACCCAAACAGAGGATTTTCCCCAAATATCGGATTCTAAATCTGCCCTCCTTCAGTTTAAGGTCATTCCCACTTTTAACTAAGCAGAAATAATCACGGTAACATGGATCTAAACCCAAGCTCCCCATATGTGAGATGAATTACAGCAGTATTTACAATTACATTGTGAACACAGAAAACCTCACTTTTTTTATACTGAATTCCTTCACAAAACTTACTCAATGGAACAAAACCTTCTTCTCAAAGTTTGCTAGTATTTTTTTTTTTTTTCTGTACGTGTGTAATCATCACAAAGTCACTCTTGAAATTTTCCATTAATTTTTTGAGACTGAAAATTCACTGCTCAGTGACGGAAGCATAAAGCAATGACAGAATCTCAAGTCCATCTCCTTGACTTCCTCCCTTCAATAAGATACTTTATAATTTAAATACGCCAGACAAAGTCTCTGCACCACTCCAGATCTCCCGCCAGTTTCCCTATCCATCATTAGACAGCTGGTGAAACTCTCCGCAGCTTTGCTCAGCGAAAAACTTCCATCACTGACCTACACAGTCATCTGAGGTCACTCCTGTGCCAAGCTGAAAGGAATTTCCTTCCAAACACATTTGATCTGACAGACTAAAATAACTGATTTTCCAGTTCAAAGGGTGACTCAAACTTTTCCTTTTTTATTTCCTTTTTTTTTTTTTGTTATGTGAAAGAAAAAGAATTTCAGTTGAGAATTTCTGCCTAATGAATCAACAGCGATTTCATTTCCAGCACTCGGCTGTGACTCAGAGGATGTTTCAGTTACACATAAATCAGAACAGCTTCAAAAGGAGAGGTCGAGATGCTCACCCCAGGGTGCTCTGCAGCTTCACAGAACTGTTCTGAGGGGTCAGAGACTCCAGCTCCAGTCTCCACACTGAATTTCACACAGAGGGGACACAAACACAGATTTCATGCATGAGGGGGAAAAATCTCCTTGCAGAACACTGCTCATGGTTAGCTCGAAAATTAATTGAAAAGGCTGTACATTAAATGCTGTTGAGGATTACTCACTGTGGATTAAGCCAAGCCAGTTTGGGAATTACTGCTAGAAGACAGAACAGGGAAAGATAACTGCCTGTGGTACCTATTCCAATTGTTAAGGTTGGGTTTTGTTTTGTTTTTTTTTTAATTATTATTTTTTTAATTTAAATACTAGTGAAACCATTCTCCAAATTTGACCTGAATTCAGAAATTTCATGCATAGTAATGGGTGGTGGAGTTAAATATTTACTGCAAAACATGGCCTATTTACAATCCCTTGACAGGGACTTTTATTTTTTTCTCTTTTTAACTATGCTGCATTTCTGCAATCCTTTCTCAAATAAATCTTTTCCTGTCAGCAATATTGCTGCAGAAAAATAAGCAGTAATTTGAGGATCTGATTTTAAAATTAAAGTCAAATATTTCTGGAAGAAACACTATTTCTGTAACTTTCAGTTTGTGACATCTTTTTTTTTTTTTTTGACAACTGTCAGAAGTTGACATTTTAAAGCAATTTTATTCTTTCCTGATAAAAAGCCATAATAGTAATAAAACCTTCAAGAAAGACAATATAAATAACTACAGTATAAAAAACTACCAAATATATTAATTTATATTACTTTTCAAACTTGTATCACTGCTTTTGCAAAATTTGTCTCAAAACTGTCATGTTCAGGCAATACATCAAACAACAACTACCCTTTGTAACAGACATAACCGGGAGATGTAAGTCACTTTCATAAATTTAAACTAACATGAGCTTAAACAAAACACTGAGAAGTAAAATGAATACCAGAAAAGCTCCAGCCAAGGCTGGAACAGAAATAAATCTCTTGGAAATAGTACAAAGAAAAAGCAAAGGATCTCAGAGAGTCAGCTGGCTTTACCAAGAAAGCCAGTTCATCAGCACTTCTCCCAAAATACTTAAACCATGTGTATAGAAAATCACAAAATCATGGAATGGTTTGGGTTGGAAGGGACCCTAAAAGACCATCTATTTCCAACCCCCTGCCATGGGCAGGGACACCTGTATGCATTTCATTTTTCACTACTTTTAGTTTTCTCCTCAAGGATCGATCCTGATCAGCCACAGAGGGAAACAGGATAAGGAACTGGTGCTGTTGGGTCTCTTTCACAGAAAGATAAAATGGTTTGGGTTTCAAGAGATTTTGAAGGTCATCTAGACCGTCCTCTTGCACTAAGCAGGGACATCTTCACCTCTACCAGGATGCTCAGAGCCCTGTCCAACCTGATGTTGAGCATTTCCAGTGATGGGGCATCCAACACCTCTTTGGGTAGATGGTTCCAGTGTCTCATAGAATGAGAGAATAGTGAGGGCTTGAATACCTGATGGTATTCATCTGTGGTCAGATGTATCTATAAACTATACATATATACATATGATGCTTGATCCAGGCTAACCCGAAAAAGAAAAAAAACCAGAGGCCAGACAATCGAAGAATAAAAACCAGTTCTTTTATTGCAGGGCCTTCAGGTGCATTCAGGGAAGTCCCACACCCACAATGGACAATGGCTCACGGGTTTTTCACCCTTTCTCACTTGTCCATTTGCACATCGGGGGAATCCTCCAATTGCAGCTGCGCCAATGCAGTCATTGACTCCAAGTTGGCTCCCCCAATTCTCTGTTGTTTCCATCTTTGGGGCCTGGCAGGAGGTGTCCTTGAGTTTGGGCTGCAGAGGAATTGTTTTGTGTAAAAATGGGAGAGCAGGAGCTCAGCATGTCTGTGGAGTCTGGAGTTATCCACTAAAGAATTACAGGATTGCCGACATATGAAAGATATAAAAGCTAAATCTATCATATATAATTATATATATAAATAATTATAAAATATATATCTCTTTTATGTGAATATATATGTGTAATATATATATATATATAACATAAAAAATATAAAAAATAATAAAAAAAAATATATATATATATATACAAATATATATATATATAATATATATATATAACATATGTATAAGCTGTATATGTGTGTTTGTGCACAAGTGCCATCAGAAATACAAGATCAGTCTTGGAACTGGGGCCACGGAGCTGCAGCAGCCTCACTCCTGGTTTTGGGAACCCTGACACCACTTTTCTGTATAGCAGCTCTTGGAGATGCTCTACAACATCTGCTTTTTCATCAGAAGCGTTTTAAATCATTTCAGAAAAGGTATTTTAATGTCTTTCTGCAGCTCATTTCTCAGAGAGCTGAAGGATAATTAATGGATGGAAAAGATTCTGAAAGAGCCAACCTTAGAGTATTTGCACGGAATGACATTTAGAGTGCCAGATTTCTGAGGAGGAACACTGCAAACATGAATAACAATTGAAGTCGCTTCCACCTGCAACAAGCAACTCGAAAGAGATAGGGAACATTTTCTATTAACAAGGTAAAGAGTTTTCAGGCCACAGCTCCTGTGACTTGCTGAATAGAGGGCTTCAAATGTTGGTGCTCAAAGCTTTCAGAGCAGGCATGAGCCACCAGCCAGACAAAGAGGAAGTTGTAGAGCACCTCATCACAGATATGACTGGAAAAAAAGAGAACATGCTTATTGTACAAACAGGTTCTTTCAAAAGTGCATCCTGAGATTCATTTTCCCATTAAGCAGGATTGCCCAAATGCCCCACTTCATCTTTCAGAATGAATAGAAAGTGTAGATTTTCTAAAAACCTCTTCCCTAGTAATTTCTTCCCACATACATAGTCTTTTCTCTATCAGGAGCTAGCACACACTAACTACTATAAGCAAAAAAGGGTCTCATATACTTCAGTTAAAAGGTTCATAAATACACATAGCAAGAACATGTTTAAGTGAAAAGATCAAGGTGTTTTTGTCTAAAAAAAGAGTCTCTAGATTCTAGAGGAAAAATATTCTAGATTCTTTAGATTTCTCTAGAAACCCTCTTTCACAGGATTTCATTTTAGTTTTAAAACTTCCTTCAAAAAGTTTCCAAAACTGGATGGTTAGAATCATTAAAGCACTAAACATATTATTTTTAGTGTGTTCCACCAGAAAGAAAACATTGCTAAGAAAGTTAAAGTCACTTTTGTGCCTCAGATGCTCATTCACAATTTCAAGCTTACAGATAGTCACAGAGTACCATGGATCAAATTATTTTTTATAATGTCCATAAATTTGCATGAACAAAAAAATAAGTCTACCTCAACTTTACCCTTTCTTCAAACACAAGAAAACATCAACAGCTATTTTCTGTCCCTTGATTGAAGCATAAATTTCAGATTATGGTGTGAAATTTTATCGTGCTTGAAAAGCAAAAAATTCAAAACACAACAACCAGCTGCTGGACTAAATCATGTTTTTAATGCAAGTTTAAGCTATATGCCAGAAAACTTCCAGGAAAATGACATTAAAATCAGGCAGTCACTAGCACATACCTATAGACAGACATTGCCAAAGCCATTTACCAGATAAAATAAATTTACATGAATATAAGCTATTTCTTTTTGTTGCTTTCCGCAGCATCCCGAAGTTTCTTAATAAATTTAATCAAACTTAGCCCAGTGGACCTGCAGTTCTTGATAGATTTTTGTGTCAATCATGGCCTGAATTTCTCCTGCACAGGGAATTTCCTTCTTCTCTGCTGATCAATAAAAGACCAGTTGCATTTACACACCTATGCTGTGAGTGTAGCATATACTGTACTTTTTATTCCTATGAGTTCTTCATTTTCCTGCACTTTTCAGGCTTTGTATTTTTACTCTTTATGGTCACAGAGTCATGGAATGGTTTGGGTTGGAAGAGACCTTAAAAATCATCCAGTTCCAGCCCCTAGCGTGGACAGAAGACTGTCTGCTTGCCCTCCTCTCTAATAAAAAAATACATAAATTATAAACTCCTACAGGTCTCCTTTGTCCCCCATCTGGGAGCTCTTTTATACAGCTCTGACAATATCAGAATAAACACCCACACAGCAAAGCATTCAGTGGCCCAGCAACTGGATAATTTCACTTAGATGGCTTAGAATTAGAAGGATAAAGTGTTCCTATTAGGGAATCATTATGGGATGCCCATATACACAGGGATGAGCTTTAGGCATAAAATCCTTTCTTTTTCCTCTCTCTGTTTTTAGAACCCAGCTCTGCAAACCAAACCAGTTGATCACTGGAGTTTTCTCCAGCCAGTAGAATTCACTCTTCCACACTACAGAAATAAAAAGAATCTCAACACCACAGACACTCTTATTATTTCAAACCATTTTTGCAAATGATACAGAGCATTTGTTCCACACCTATCAACGGCAACCAAGTGTCCCTGGAGTGAATTTTTGCCTTTAGTAGTATATAACAGTCCCCAGCAACGCAGGGCAGGAAATGAGGAGCACGCCAAGAGGCAGCTGTAACTGCCAGAGACATTTTTAGGTTGACGATGTAATTATCCCAGCTGGAACCCTGCCAGGGAATCAGCCAGGAAAACACAGCCTCAGTTCATTAATCCAGCTCTTGATGCCACTGAGCTAAACATATCATTTCACGTCGCACCAGGGCCGGTCTCGTTTACACGGCTCGTGGGTGCTAATAATGGTGTGTGGTGTCTCCTGCTCTCCTCATTATGGGATCGTGTTGAACAAGCCCAAAAAAAGCTGCTCCACTTTTCTGACAGGCTTTTTTCCTAGCCTGCAGTGTTGACAGGAGATGAATGTCTCTGTCATTCTGTGTAATACTGTTTAAGATCATTTTAGCCCCTCTGCGTCTTCACTGCTGTTTCGGGTTTTTTTTGGTTTTTTTTTCTTTTTAATATAGGTTAAAAAAAGGAGAGTGAAAGTCTTATTGTCATGTAAAAAATCAGAAATTCAGTCTAGATAAAGAGTGTACAAGTTTAGGTTGATGCCTCTAACTCAGAAGGCTCCTGAGGAGAAGCTGAGTCAGCACTGTAAACCCAAAAAAGAGAGTGTTAAAAATTCAGAGAGAATATGGGCACTCGTGTCACCACTGAAGATGCTGAGCTACACATTGACACAACACAAAATAATTAATATAAGCAACAGGAAACCAAAGTCGTTGGCAAATGAAAATTACTGCCAGAATAGCCATCATCAACATTAAAAATATTTTAAAAACCCCAACCAAAACCTCACCACCACAACAAACTCCCAGCAGAGAAAATAATCAACGAAACCCACAAAACCCCAGTAGAATATTGGAATATCATTGTACTTAGAGCATACAGAAAATACTTAACTTGTTCTGATGTAGTGGCAAATGAATATTTAAGGAAACCCAAACCACACAGGAACAGGAAAACAGTGAAATCAAATATACACAGTGTGGGGAGAGGAGGGAAAAAACAGCCTCAGGGTAGAACACACTGAAATATTCACTGATCAGTGCTTAAACACACAAAATTTAACCCTGCCTTCTCATACAAGCACTTCAGCCCAATTTTCACAAGATGAAAAAAAACATTGTATGAGTTCTGAGGGAGTAACTCACTGAAAATCAGCATTTACACCCAAATCCTTCAGACTTCTTTTGAAATCTCAGTTGGAGATCTCTCAGTCTTGTTTCAAAAGCCAGGGCTCATGATACTGCCAGATGGTATCTTTAGATTATAGTACTTACAATGGAATAAACCTGAAAGGTGCTTAATTCAGCTGCAATAAAGATAATTACAATCAAAGTCAATAAAACCAAACATTTTGGTTTAAGTATACATTGAAAACATATTTTTCACCTACCACACAGGTAAATTTGAAAGCATCTGATACCTTTTTTATCTTTTGAAGGAAAATTGCCAGATGATATCTATCAATGAGTATCCATTTATTTTATCACCAACACCCTGAAAATAATTGCCTTAATATTGCTGTTATCTCTGTATTTTCAGTTTATACATTTCAATATATATTTGAAACCACAAGTAATACTGTATTGCTGTTTTATGTGGCTGAAAATTGTTAGATATGTGCCATAATACTAATCCTGCTTTTGCACCCACAGGCTTTAAACCTCAGATTTAGCCAAGTGAAAAAAAAGGTCATTTTTTCACACAGCAGAATAAAAACAGGCTGAAAATGAAGCAAAAAAACTTCAGCACTGGGCAGAGCTTCTGTCCCATCAAGCATCTTGTCCCACATACCTTGTTTTCGAACATCTTCTACAGCAGCAACCAACTCCTCCTTGAGATCCTGGCTCTCTTTTGCAATTTGGTCTCCTTTTTCCAAGAAGTTTTGAGTGGCCTGCTCCACCGAGGCAGCCAAAACATGAGCTTTCTTAGAGCGCCCTTTCTTCTTGCCAGATGGTCCTTTATTGCTCGTGTTCACCAGTGTTGTCACCTTTGGGTAAGAAAAACAAGTTTTTGTCAGTTTGAACAATTCCCCAACTATTTATAGGAACACCTAATTCAATACTCACACTATTTTCCGTGCCCTGGAAGGGATGTAATGGTCACATGTTTTGAACAGATAAAATTGGAAGCATAAAATTCAGCAGCACATCCCTCAAAAGAGGGTTTTCCTTTTAACCTCTCCTCAGTCTGGGCTAAGCAAATCACAGCCAGGCAGCAAAAAGAAAAAGATAAGAACCAGGCATGGCAGTGCAGTGGTGCCAAAGCATCGTTTTTGTCACTGGTTTTCATTTTTAGAAAATGAAGAAGCTGATAAAATGGAACCTGAACACATTAGGGTCAGAAACCATTCAAAAAGCAATTGTCCCTTGAGATAATGTCCTGTCAGTGACATGCAAGCTCTAACAACAACATTGTGGCTGTTTTCCAGACGTGAAAGGTATGAAGAGCTCCTGCTGCAAAGATTAACCAGGTTAAAACTCTTTGCCTTAGAATTGCTTCACTATATTCCTAGTATTTTGTCATAAAACCACAGCAGGCACTGAAATGATCCTATCAGTATTTAAACAGAAGGAAACTCTGCTTCCATGTTTGCACAATCTCCTGAAGGAATTCTTTATTGAGCTGTCAATAAACTGATTAGAAACGTTCACCACAAAGCTTAAAATCCCAGCACAGTGTGTGCATCCCACAGCTGAGTGCTGGGCAAAGAGGGAATCCTGTGTGACACCAGCAGGACCTGCTGCTCTGTAAAATTGGATATTATGGGGTGTTAAATGCACAGAAAAGCAGCAATGGATCCATAGTTCTGTAAAACAGGAGTATTGAATTGGGTATTTTGGATATTATTGCGTGCAAAATGCACAGAAAAGCAGCGATGGATCCACAGTTCTGTAAAACAGGAATACTGAATTGGATATTACTGGATGTTAAATGCACAGAAAAGCAGCGATGGATCCATAGTTCTGTAAAACAGGAGTATTGAATTGGGCTTTTTGGATATTATTGGGTGTTAAATGCACAGAAAAGCAGCAATGGATCCCTGGCTTTGTAACACAGAAATACTGAATTGGGTACTATCGGGTGTTAAATGCACAGAAATGCAGCAATGGATCCACATCTCTGTAAAACAGGAATACTGAATTGGGTATTTTGGATATTATTGGGTGTTAAGCACAGAAAAGCAGCAATGGGTTCAGAACACTCAGGGATGCAACTCGCCCTAACCAGGATACAAACCAGGGCACTTGAAATGTTGGTTCTGTGTTGTAAGCCATAAATCTGCTGAAAGAAAAGAAAAACCTTCGCAATAAAGACATCTCACTAAAAACCAAAGTATTTTAAAAGGAGTTTGAAAATTCATTGTCATCTCACCCGTTACCAGAAGAGTGACAAAATGTGTGGTACATTTTTCAGCAAAAAACCTTTTGCCATGCTCTTTGTGCTACATTTTTTTTTCCTCTTTAAGCTAGTTTTTTCCCCAAATCACGTCTAAAAACAAAGTATGGAAGAATAAATATATGTACCTATAGCTATATCTATCTATAACTATCTATATGTTCAGGGACTGAAAACACCATATGCATAAAAGTATTGGAAGAAAAAAATGTATTCCAGAGCCCTCTTTCAGGAAGGAATCTTCCTGGCTACTGGGGTTTTTTTCACTATTTATATCTAGAAATAATTTTTTTTTTTCATTAGCAAATATTCCTCATGAAATTTCCTGAAGATCCTTTCGTAGTTGATCATTGTCATTGGGCAGAAATGCAAATAATTCTAAATCACCATCAAACAATAAGAAAAGTTCTATCAGAACTTCCCAATATGGTAATAGCTATAAATTTAAATAAAGTATTTAATAGTATTTTTAAAGGCTTATTTGAAGTAAGACAATTGCTTTGCCCTATACTGCTTAATATAGAGAAATAGAGAAAAGTAACTTAAATTGCCTGCAAGTGCTGAAAATATTCTCAGTTGAGATCCTCTGTGTCAGTCTGTCCAGGTCTGAGAGATGAAGAGGACACAGCACAGGCAGAAAACCTTTGCTAATTCTCTGAGCTGCTGAGTCCAGAACTAACACAATCCATAGCAAATTCCAAAATCCAAAATCCCAATTCTCCATAACAGAAGTTGAAGACCTTTCCTATCACTTTTTACAACACACAGGTAGGAAGCAGCACCCTCAGTCAAGCCCCTTTTTTGAAAAGAAATGCTGCTACACTCTGCTTGATTCCAGTTCCTTCAAAGAACTTTGGCTGCTCTTTTTTCTTATTTATTTCATTTCTAGCATTAAAAAAATAAGTTTCCATCATGTCAAAAGATGGGACTCAGATGCAATCATAGAATAGTCTATGATGGGCCAGCAAGAGAGCACAAAGTCACGAATGGTGGTGGAGAAATTGTTTGCCAATGAACCTCAGCGATTCGTAAATTTAAAGCAAAGGATTTAAAATTTTGAATAAAATCTACTGTAGTGAAATCCAGGAAGAGCAACAGCTCACCACCCTCTGATCAACAGAATTCAGATGAAGCAGGGAGAGAAATAATTTTCCATGTGAGGTTAGGACATTCCCTTAGAAAAGGGCAGTTCTGGATTCCTGTCTCTGCAACAATAGGTTGGGTTCTGGAAAATGCAGAGCCCTTACAGGAAGAAAACCACTCATAAAAACTGGAATCTGGCCATTTTGTATACCTTGTGTCAGCATCTTTAAATTACATTAAATTATCAGTTAAAAGGCTAAAAAAGAGCAGACTCTTCCAAAATTAGAATTCCTGTTCAGGAAAGTCAGCTGTACTAGGACAGGGCAAAGGAAGAGAAATGCTCCTGATACCAGTGACAGAAAAATCCATGGCATATTCACTTCCTTCCCATTTTTAAAAACCAATAACCTATGGATTTATATAAATTACATTTTAAAAAATGAAGAAAAAACAATAATAACCTTTTACCTTATTAACATAACTCAGTTTTCCAGCAGGGCTCTAAAACTAACTGGTTTATTTTAAATACTTTACCCCACCCATACTGATAAAAAGGAAAGAATGTCTCTATCAGCTTCTGTTACTAATTAATGCAGAAGTCACCCAAAATTCTGTACAATTATCAAATATATCATTTGATAATTACCATAAGCTCATTTGGCAGCCCTGTTATGATCCTGGCTTTGTGATCACACTAGGGAACCTTGCTCTCTTATTTTATTAAAGCAGCTTCACACAGTCCTAGCACAGATCTCTGCTGGAAAAACACAACTTCACTAATTAATAGTTCAGCCCCATCCTGAATTAAAGCCTCCTTACACAGCTCCAGCAGCACAAAAGGAAGGTGAGGATGTCTTTGCTGAAAGCAGAAAATTCTATTAGCATGGATTTCTCTATGGCAGAGGTCATGTGCAGGCAGGGAATGCCAGAAGTGAAAGGGGATAGAGTTGGATCACACAGTCATCAAATTAATCCCCTGTCAGCAGCTCCAGCTCACCCAAGAACATTCCTGGCTCTCTGAATTGAACTGTCTTCCCTAAGGATTTCTGAAAGTGCTGGGCCACAAGTTTAAGAGTTGGAATTCTGCCCCTCCGCCTTCTCTTTGCTCAATATCGGCCTGAATTGCGTTACTCAAGATCTTCCAGAACCACGTTAAAATACAAATATATTGACAATTCTTTAGGAAAATACTGATAGGCTTTTTATAAAATAATCCTGCTAATCCTTGTGGTTTCTCACTGGTCCCTCAGGCAGGACATGCCTTGGTATTGTGTTTTCAGTACCAAGTGGGTGATGAAAAGATTGAGAGCAGAGAGAAGGGCTTGGGGACACCAGCGGCACATGGCAGAGGGACTGCACCAGGTGACCCTTAAAGGTCTCTTCCAGCCCAAATAATTCTATGATTCTATGATTCTACAAATTTAAATATCAGTGACAAGGGGTGTTGGAGTTTTTCTGAGGATGGACAGCATTTATGTGTTTCCTTTTCACAGACCAAAGCAGGCAAATCAAATACAGCTCTGCAAACACATCCATTATGAAAACGGTTCACACAAATACTTGGCTCTGCTTGTGAGAGGTGAAATCAATGTAAAAGGGTTTCCCTGAAAGATTACTAATTATTTGCAAAAAATAAAAAATAAAAAAATCACACCTCCCCTATGGCACTTGTATTTTCAAGTAAATATTACTCATTCCTCTTGTGGCATTTCCTGAATGTGAACAGCTACGAGTTATTCCTCTCTTCTCATACACTCAAAGATCATCAGGGTGTTGGAAACACTCCATGACCTGAGAAAAGACAGCCCTGACATTTCAGAGAAGAACTCTTTCACTTGTGGATATCAGGCTGCTCTTCCACTCCACTGCACCACCCCATTGCCTCACCAGTTGTACACTGGCATCGCCTCCAGCACTCAAAATCCTCCTGTTTCCAAAAGACGTTCATCAAAGGGAAAAAAAAAATCATTATCACTGTCTGGAAAACACAAAACCTCTTTTTCCAAATTGTCTCATGGCCGGGTTTGCTTTTTTTTTGTTTCCTTTGGCAGAAGAGTTTATAAATATCAAATTTCCAAATACCCGGTGAGAGAAGCAGATTGTGTTGTGGGTTAAAGCACCAGCAGGGCTGTAGGAAGATCTGACTGGATTCCCTGCACAAAATGAGGTAGAGACCTCAGCACTGTGTTTGTGACCTTCACTTGGACCATCCAGGAGCAGAGCAAACAGAGGTGGAATTTTGCCGTATAAATTCCTGGCTCTGCACACCAAAGTTATGATGTGGCTCTCAGAGCAGCTCTTGGCTGATCCCACTCCAAGTGCAAGGTTATTACTGAGCAAAATACAGCAGAAAATGCTTCCAACGACTACTTTTTATTCACATACAAAACAGAAAAGTAGCTAAATTGGATTCTTTCCGTATTTGTGCAGAGGAGCAGATAACTTGTTGGATTTTTTTCCATATTTGTCCTTATTCTCTAGAGCCACACACAAAAAAAGGGTTTTTTCTCTATTACACCAATATGTGTGAACACAGATGTTCTGCTGAGCACAATTCAGCCTGTAATACAACTCCATTTTTTGATAATAACTGTTCTTCAATTTTCCCTATCAACTTGAGCAATTTGCCACTGTCCTTACCCCATAAATCATAACAGCTTACATAATTAACTCTTGTAATTATCTCCGCACGATTAGCACCAGCTGTCTACCTAATTCATAAAACTGCAATTCCCTTTCTGTTCTGTGTGGATATTCAGATTCTCACTGATGAATAGAACTTTGCCTCTCCACACTGAATTCCAGCGGTTTAACCCAGCTTTTTGGCTTTTTGCAAACCAAAAAATCCCCTCCATGTTTGCAAACACCTGCGGGGTTAGAGGACTTCATAAATAAGCACATTACTCTCTCTAATGTATAAATTATTAGCTGGGGTGCTAAAAAATGCCAGTGACACACCTACATTTTGGCTGGGAAGCACACAGATAACTGAGGCAACGCTGATTGGAGCCAGGATATTTTAATCCAGTGTAGCTCGAGGACAGCGATTCACGTTTCCGCTGCCAAACGCTAATTTCTCAGCAAATTTGCATATTTCTATTCTGTCCACATGATGTACCTTTAGGATGTAATTTGGAGATAGCAACGCCGTTGCTGTTAATTTGTGTTTTTCTTATCAGCGCTCCCGCCAAGGGAAGAGGTTTACATCCTGGCCAATGCACATGAATATTATATAAGGCACTTTTAAAAGTTCTTCAGCAAGTATTTTAAAGTTCCTCAGCAAGTATTTTAAAGTTCTTCAGCAAGTGTTCATCCTCAGTAGAATTTCTGGCTACTTGTTATGCTGTGCAAAAGAATAAAAAATAAATAAACCACCCCACACTTACTTTCCTCCTACAAATCTTCCCTCAAAACTATCAAAAAACTTCTACAAGAGGCCTGCAAACCTGAAATATGTATTCACGAAACATATTGTTAAGAAAAAGAAGACTGGAAAAACACAATTAAATGAAGAATCATGGTTATGTTCCTCCTACAAATCTTCATGAAAAATTTATGCAACAGCCACAAAAAACCTGCAGTATGTTTTCACCGACTCTCTCACAGCTGAAACAAGAATCAATATAAATTAAGCCAATAAAATCTCTCCCATAATACAATTTACCTCTAATTTGTAATAAATTAGCAAGCAAAGATTTCTAAATTCTCCTTTAGTGACACATTTCTCCTGCTAATTGGCCCTAAAAGACTGTGACACTATTTAGAAGGCAAATATGAATTCCAGGAGTTACCTGGCAGACAGAAAAAAGAGATTATATATTCCAATGTTAATATTATATTTATATTCCACGAGTTTCCCAAGGATTCACTTGTTCCTGTACATTACTTGAGGTTCCTCACACCATGTAATTGTCAACTGGTCACTCCAAGAGCTGGAATTCCATTTCTTGGAACTGGCAGCACAAACAGCAACATCCATTACAAGATCCCCTCTCTGTCTCTCTGCTGGCAGGATTGCAAAGCTTCACTTTTAAAAACTAAATAATCCCATTTATGAACACAGGTTTCCAGCACATTGTTAAGATTTTGGCAATTCCAGCTTTTGCCAAGCCAGAGAAGCTTAAGCAGGTGTTCAGTTGGAGCAACTACAATTCTTTAGCAAAACTATCAGCTTAATCTGACTCCTAAAAAACCTGCTCAATGTTGTTAATGCAAGTACAAAGCAAAAGTCAAATTTTAGGATGTTCCTCTCAATTTGTAATTCACTGTGGGTTTTCTACTTGCACAAAAGGACCTGATCCCAGTCAAGTCCAACAGCTAAAGACAGCACAAAATCCCATTATTTCATTTTTTAGGCTAAACCAAGTGAGTTACATTGCACCATCTCAAAAATTCATGTCTATGATTTGTGTTAAACATGTATTTTCTGTCATCTCTTTCTTCATTATGCATAAGAGTCATTCGTGATTATACTAAAATGACAAGAGGAACAAGGATTCTTCCCCACACTATGGTGTATTTTGGCAGGATGAGCATTTGAGGGGCCAGGCCATGAACTGGGGGGCACAGCATTGTCTTGGGGATGAGAAATGTGGGTTTGAAGTTCCTCAGCCTCAGCAGAGATGTGAACCAAACCCTCCTTTGTCAGTGACCTCCTTAACACCTGGGGTATTTTATAAGAAATTGGGCTGCAACACCAGTATGCTCCGGCTTGAAATGAGAAGAATGAGCCACTTTTTCAACCCTGGAGGAAGATTTAAGAGTCACCCAAAGCAAACTTGTGCTCTATTAATCACCATGTGGTACAAGCTCCCCTCTGGAGACTCAGGGTTCAGCACATAAATTCTGGAAAGGGATAGGATTTCAAAAATTTGCCTTTCATATCTCTCCCACATCATCTTCTAAATCTCACTCCTAATTATCTTTCTTCTCTCCTCTCCTCTCCTCTCCTCTCCTCTCCTCTCCTATCCTCCCTAACTTCCTCTCTCTCCTTCCTCTCCTCTCCTCTCCTCCCTCCGCTCTCCTGCTCTCCTTCCTCTCTCTCCTCTCCTCTCCTCTCCTCTCCTCTCCTCTCCTCTCCTCTCCTCTCCCTCTCCTCTCTCTCCTCTCCTTCTCTCCTCTCCTCTCCTCTCCTCTCCTCTCCTCTTCCTCTCCTCTCCTCTCCTCCTCCCTCTCCTCCTTCTCCTCTCTCCCTCTCCTCTCTCCTCTCCCTCTCCTCTCCTCTCCTCTCCTCTCTCTCCTCCTCTCCTCTCCTCTCTCTCTCCTCTCCTCTCCTCTCCTCTCCTCTCCTCTCCTCTCCTCTCCCTCCTCTCCTTCCTCCTCCCTCCTCTCCATCACGTATCCATGTGGGAAACTCGAAAATTTTGAAACCACTAAAAGCAAAGTTATTTGGCTTCAAATCTCAGCAGTGGTTTAACAGACCACAATTTGAAAAACGCTTTTTTAAAGAGTAAAACATGAAGTTGATCTTAACTCAGCTAAAAATAATCACAAAGCTAACCTACCTGATAATCAGTAAATACAAATTAAATGCAGTGACCTCAAAGAAGCCAGAAATGTCAACTTCCAGTGTCTGTTTTAAATGATCTTGGCAACTGCTGAGCAGTAATTGAGGATGAAGCAATTTTTTGCATTCAATAACTTTATTTAACTTCTCACAGTTAATAAGTTATTACTACTGCAACCCCCCTGCTGACATCTGTTATTTTCCTTGTTAATTAAAACAGTAAATGTCACCAATGCCATAAGTGCGTGTTTTTTCTCCAATTTCACCAACTTTTAATTTTGGGCAAAACTTTGTTGCACTATTTTTGGATGTAGAAGAAAAGCCATTGTCATCTGCAGTAAGGATATGAATCCAGCAATCTATGTGAATGATGAAATAGAAAGTATAAAATGAAAAGTATAAAGTAACATCACATTAATTCAAATTCCTTCCAAAGCCGAATACAGAGCCAATGAACTTAAAAACACATCACATGAAAAATGTGAGCTATGTAAAGTCAATAGCTTTATATTAGTATCACAAAAGTAAGTCTTTTGATACTCAAAGGGTATCAAAAATAAAAGACTACTGGTGTTATGTGGGAGAAAATCAACAAGCCTGTTTTCATTTCCATACTCAGAGTTATCCACATTAATCTATTAGAAATGAAGACACCTTGGCCTAAATATTGCTAAGTGGATCCTCAAAATCTAAAAGAAAAAAAAAAAAAAAACCCAAGACAAGGAAAAACCACAAATTTTAGTTTTTAGAACCAAATGCAAGTGTATTTTACTCATTTTGAGAGCTGTAAAAAAAAAAAAAAAAAAAAAAAAAAAAAAAAAACAAAAAACAAAAACCAACTAAAACCTACTTGGCATGAAACTCTCCCATTCCACCAACAGCCTCGGTTTCTCTTGGTTCTTTAGCAGAATAAATTCCAAGGGTGTCACACTGATTCAAGGAAGATATTGCATTTAACCACATGAGGGCACACCACACTAGAGGAATAGAAAAACTCCTGTGAAATCCCTGGATTCATTGTATTTTGTGCTGTTTTATTGGATCTGTAGGAGAGAGCATGAGCCTTGCCACTGTAAACAGCACACGCTTGACAAAGGGAAATTCTTAGCTGATATTTAATGTGCTATTTTCTTGGCACTTCTTGTTGGTTTAAAAATCTGTTAGCAGTCTCAAAAGCAGCAATTTTTAAGATGTAGTTACCAAAAGAACTCAACCACAGGGCTGGCAGAAAGATGTACTGGCTGTGGAGGGAACAAGAAAAAAGGAAGTGAGATAGCAATTGCTTTTTGTGAGGTTCTACAGTTTTTGCAACCAAAAGGTTGTGGACACTCCATCTCTGGAAATGTCCAAGGCCAGGCTGGACAGGGTTTGGAGCAATCTGGGATAGTGAGAGGTGTCCCTGCCCATGTCAGAAGGGTGGAACTGGATGATTTTAAGGTCTCTTCCAACTCAAACCATTCCATGATTGCACTGAGGGAACAGAAGAGCTGAATGTTTTATTTCCTACCTTACTAGATACCACATCTAGAATAGAAACTTCAATCTTATCTATCTTTCCTTAGGCTTTTTCTCCAACGACTGAGACATTGTACGAGGAGAAATAACACAAAAGGATTTAAATAATCCTTAACTGAATACCAAAATAAGATAGCAGGCGACTACAAAAGCAGGAAGCACAACATTTAAGCTTCTCACAGGCAGCTGATCTCCCCAGGCTTCCAGCTCCCACTGATGGAGCCACCAGGAGCTGCTTCCTCAGGGTAATATTATTGTTTGTGAACTGCCCTAAACAGCACTGAAAGAGATCTCATACATCACTAAATACCAAAGGAAAACGATTCCCAGGAGTTTCTGTTCCCGTTAATGTAAAGTACTGTAAGTGAAGGGAGTAAAATATTTCAGACATATGTGGTGAGTTAGTGCTCTGGTTTCCCTGTAACAACTAATATATCTTTTTTTTTAATGAAAACCTTGCCCATAAAGAACAGCTGAAAACAGAAGCAAGCAATCTTCCACTCTATATATACACAGATTAAATCAAAATTCCCCCAAATGGATAATACTTAATTTTTTATTTTTTTTTGGGGGGGGTCTATTTTGAATAGTATGAATAATAAGGAAATTAACTTATTCTTCATGCCATTCCTTTGCACTGAGGTTTATGAATACAATGAATATCCTGGTGAGACTGCAAATACAGAGCACCCATGAATTCTCACTCAGAAAGACAGAAGAGAGTATTCCCTGAAGGGTGCTTTATTTAGGTTGTTTATTTTGCACATTTCACACACTGTGTAAAATCTCCATCGCCAACTTAAAATTCCAAAATTAGCACAGAATCACAGAATATCCTGAGTAGGAAGGGACCCACAAGCACCATGTAGTCCAGCTCCTGGCCCTAAAAATCCCACTCTGTGCATCCCTGTCCAATGCTCCTGGAGCTCTGGCAGCCTGGGGGCTGTGCCCATTCCTTGGGGTTCTGGGGAAAGAAACTTTCCCTGAGATCCACCCTAAACCCACCCTGGCACAGCTCCAGCCCTTCCCTGGCTCCTGGCATTGTCAGAGAGAGCAGAGATTGGAGCTGCCCCTCTGTTTCTCTCATGAGGAACCTGCAGACCATGATGAGATCTTTCCTCAGTCTCCTCCAGCTGAACAAACCAAGGGACTTGATCCATTCCTCATATGGCTTCCCCTCGAGGGAATTCACCATCTTCATGGTTGTTGTTTACACCATCATAAATTAATTCTGGCTGGAAGGGAGCCCTGGAAATCTCCAGCCCAGTTCCTCACCAAAGCAGGGGCACCTTTGCAGTAGGATAAGGATTTGTTCCAGTGTGGCAGTGCCTGGTTTATTCATGAGCCCCAAAAAGGACCCAGCACTCAGGATGTGGTCTGAGAACGACTGCTTAGAGGGGAACTCACACTTCCCCTCACTCTGTTTACCCTCATGCTAAACCACCAAAACAGCTCCATGAGAGTTTGGCCTTCTTTCCCAGTGCACTTCTCTCCAGGCTCACATTCTGAATTTCCCGGCAGGACTGTGACATTATTTCTGCAGAGTAGCACTCACCCAGCCTGTACCCAACCCCAATGTGGCACCAGGTGACTCTGTCCCACCACAGGACCCTGCACCGGTTTTTGTGAGCTCCACCAGGCTCTCCCTGCCTTTTCCCCACCTGCTGACAGACTCCTCATGCCAGCCCTACTCTCTGAGCACATCACCTTCCTCCCAAATCAGTGCTGTCCACAAATTCACTGAGGGTGCATTTCACCCCAGATGATGACAGGACATTAAACAAGGTCAGCTTGACCTCAAGCCCTGCAGAATTCCCTTGCAACTGGTGGCCATCAATCTTCCACCACTGCTACTGAAGTCCAGAAATCCAGCCAATTTTTGACCTCATTTGTAGTTCACGTAGCCCTTGAGCATTGT
Organism: Malurus cyaneus samueli; assembly: GCA_009741485.1. Classification (NCBI taxonomy): domain Eukaryota; kingdom Metazoa; phylum Chordata; class Aves; order Passeriformes; family Maluridae; genus Malurus; species Malurus cyaneus. The sequence goes on along the minus strand of CM019217.1, from coordinate 3,719,234 downwards.
GGACAGACTGAGAAGGCAAAGCTTCTATTTCATCTACAGTTTGAAGGTAAAGCCTCTATTTCATCTACGTTTCCCTCTGTTGTGCACCTTTTGCACAGCAATACAGAAAAAAAAGAAGCTAAAAAAAATACAGAAAAAGAACAGAACTGTGTTGTTACAAACAACCTGTGTGAGAGATTTGATGGAGGCTGTGGAAAGGCTGCTGTGTATCTTTTTGGGTTTATTTTTTTTAATAGTGAAAGTTGCTTTGTATCTTTTGGTTTGTTTTGTTTGTTTTGTTTTTGTTTGTTTTTTTTTTTATAGCAACTGACTGAGTTTTCAACTCATTAAAATTTGGCAAAAGTGAGACACAAATCTGTCTTTTGATGGTCACACACAGGGTGTATCTGCTAGAGAGAACAACCACCTCATCCACCGCGGGGGTCACACGTCACTGTCCATGCATTTCCATGCATCACAAGGGAACTGTGCTGGGCTGGAACACAGACACAGAATCATGGAATAGTTTGGGTTGGAAGGGACCTTAAAGACCATCCTGTTCCACCTCCTGCCATGGGCAGGGACACCTTCCACCATCCCAGGGTGCTCCAAGCCCTGTCCAGCCTGGCCTTGGACACTTCCAGGGATCCAGGGGCAGCCACAGCTTCTCTGGGCACTCTGTGCCGAGTGTCACAGAAAGAATTTCTTCCCAATATCTCACCTAAATTTCACCTCTTTCAGTCTGAACCCATTACTCTTTGTCCTATCACTACAGTTCCTGATGAAGAATCCCACTCTGGCCTCCCTGCAGCCCCTTGGATTTTGGAAGATGCTGTGAGGTCTCCACACAACTTTCTCCTCTCCAGCCCCAGTTCTCTTGGGGTGTCTTCACAGCAGAGTTGTTTTGCTCTCCTTATCAACTTTGTGGCCTCCTCCAGACTTGTTCCAACAGCTCCATGTCCTTCTTTTGTTGAGGGCACCCAAAACACATCCAGCACTCTGGGGTGGGTCCCACATGAGCAGAGTAAAGGGGGAGAATCATCTCCCTCGATCTGCTGGCCCACACTCCTTGGGATGTGTATTTATTTCAGAATTTCATCACTGGGGACCTGCCAGAGCACTAGAGATGCTAATCCAAACAGCCTGTTGTTCAGAGACAGAATTCTAGACACAGCAGAAAAGAACATTTCCAGAAATCTCCTTTGGTTGTCTAGAATTATCTTAACAATAATCCTGAACTCGAATTAAGCACTGGCTTTATCCCCAGCTTTGCCAGGCACCCATCCATCTCTGTCCTCCTCCTGCTGTTCCAGATTTTTTTGGTCAGAAGAAGAGACAGCAGCAACATCATCCCACACAGAACTAACAGCTACTTCTGTCCCACACACTCCACAGACAGATCCAGTCGAGGAGACATCAATGTTTTTTTTTTTGGTTTTTTTCTTCCCCTTTGTTTGTTTCAACAGAACCATGAGTAATACACTGAATTATGCCACTGCATATGGTACCTGAACCTTCCTGATCACCCCAGCATTAGGCATTTGTCTGCCTACCTAAACCTTCAATTTGAGGTTGGGTTTTTCTCCCCCATGGCAAATTTCAGGTTGTTTTCCCTTCCTACTGGAAATTAAACCTTCCTTCCTAACCCACCGTCTCTTGCCATTGCCACTGTCAGCATTGATTTTCTGAATAACAGAAATGCACCAACTCTGGATTAAACTTAACCCTGTGGCGAGGGAAACAACAAAATCCCGACATTTGAAGGGAAATAACCTCAACTGGCAGTGGCAGCCAAGAAAAGTCTTAGAAATGCAAAAGGAAAGAATCTGATATATATTCCCAGCACTAAGTGGCAATTGGCAGAGGAGAACAGCAGGTGCCAAAGAGAAGTTGGTACGTCTGAAACACAAAGTGACATTAAATTGGTTTTCAGCTCATTCTGACTAAGGCAAAGAGACACAAAATACGTTTTTTACTAAAACCCAAATGCATTAATTAACGCTAAATATATGGACTTGAGGCTGTATTTGTAAGAATAAGCTATTTAATAAAGATGTCATCTTTACCAGTACATAATTCCATACTACATTCTAACAACAATTACCTCAGTAGGCTATTGCTGCTAAAAATTAAAAAAAGAAAAAGAGCAGATCTTTTCAGTCAGCTTCTTAACAAGCACGTCTAAACTGTTTGCTTTAATTATTAAAAGGAAAGCCTTTTAAAAATGCCAAAATTCTCCAACATAAATGTGAGAGAACACAAAGCCCTGCAACACAAATTTCCTTCCCCACTAAATACTGCTCAAGCAAAGAATGGTTGTTCTTCACAAACGCTACTTAGAAATGTTGAACACCACCCAACAGAAGTCTTTGGGGATGGAGTTTAATTTCTTTGCCTTCAGAGCAATGCATAAAAGTCAGTAGAAATCTGTACATCTCTAAGTAGCTAAAAAAAGCCCCACAAGGACTGACTCACTAAAAGTCCAAAAATTTGCAAATAAATCCAGCTGAATGTACAATATGAGAAGTTTCAGGCAGTTACTTCAGGGAATGTGTAACAGCTTGTAAAAATACTACCCTTAGTATAACCTAGGAGACACCAGAGACTGGGAATAGTCATATTAAGTCTGTGAGTGGAAATGTTTGTTAAGTACCACAGTCACAGCAGAAAAAAAAAAGGATTAAAAGAACAAGCATTTAGTCAAACTAAACAGAAAAAATCTTCCACTCTGCCACTTGAAAGCTCCCACATTAGGCTGAGTACTGCTCCTACTGCTGTTTCAAGGAGCATATTTATACTCGGGTTGGGTATTGTGTTCTTTTATCTTAGATATAATGAACCTCTTTTTATTAACTGTGTTAATTGATTAAAGTTTCATTTAAATATGAATGCATCTCCTGCACTGTTTCGAGATAAATTCTTTTTTCTATTTGCTGTAAACTGTATGACTATCATTATCACGAAAGGAAGAAAAAACCTGATTTTTCTTTTTCCTTTTTTTTTGCTATGAAGAACACAGTTCTGAGTCATTAGAGAAAAAATTCCCTTGTAACTGTAAAGGGAATTTAGTTTCTATGGTGTAATAGATTAAGCCAGGTACATTCTGCAGCGAGCTAACAGAAGGCAGTTTGCTGTTAAAGCACTTCAGAAAATAATTCTACACCACTGAACAAAACCTTGGCTGAGATTTATCTATCAAATCAAACTCTATAATTTGCTATTTATGGGGATTATAATCCACCAGGATGACAGAAAAATGAGTAATCAAAACCAATATTTTTTTTTTTTAATGCAAATATATGAAGTTTTGGAGGTGCCACCAGGATAAGAGAGATATAAAAGGCTGTTTATTTGATTGTTACAAAACTGTACTGGAAAGATTCCCTGCCAGAGCTGTCACTGCCTCTCCTCTTCCACAAGAACAGTTGGTTTTTTCGATCTGCAGCCCCAACAAGGATCTTTTTTAGGCAGCAGCACTGGCCCATCATGAACAGCAGTCAATGACTCGGCGCTGCTGGTCCTGCTACACCAGCAACCACAACCACACCAGATTTCCACATGGATCAAATAAATTGCTTTATTCACCAACTTACGGAGTTAAACTCGTGCAAAACCCGCTATGGCAAATTACAGTGATTTTAAAATCAAGACCAAGCTGCTCAAATTACTTAATATCCATAATAAAACACTGTCAGTCAGCAGAAGTAAGAGCCCTTATGCAAAGATTGGTCAGATCACTTCAGTATTTAGGTACTGTTCAGGATTTAGCTATCAAAAATTATGAACATGCACCTTTTCCATTTCATATGGAAATACTGGACCTCTTCAAGGCATTTTTTTTTTCTTAATTCTTGACATTTCAAATAAAACAACATCAGAAGGAGCAAATTAACTTTCTTACATTTAGTGTAGGACAACACATTCAGACCCTATTTCTACCTAGTGAAACACTACATTTAAAAATTCTATCTGCAAGCTGGTTTTGCTCTTTTGTTCCAATTATTTACTTTCTCTTACTACTTTTTACCTCAAGTTTTCTCATTAAAGAATAACCAGTCAAACCTGTCCTGTACACACAAGTTTTGAGGACAGAGTGCTAATTAAAAGTGTTTCCTAAGAACTAGCATTAAGGACTGAAAAATAAACGTCAGTCTTACAAATTATACTTATTTATTATTATTGATTACACAAACCATTTAGTATTTCAAATGCCTATTTTTAAGTTGGAAGATCTTTGTTAAGTAAACTTTTTTTTTTTCCAATAAATTTTGAGGCCAAATAAATGTGATTTGATGTGTTGATAAAGGTGGAAGGAGGTTTTAGGCGTGGGAGTGGGAGATAAAAAAGCACACACCTCACAAAGGTTGTTGGGGTGTTTGAGGCTGTGTTGGGTTATTTTTAATACTGAACTAGAAGGAAAAACAAGAAAAAAATCCTGTGGAAAACCCTTTGGAAAGGTTTGATCAGATCTACAAAAGAGGAGAGACTGCTCAGTGCATGCATCTCAGCCAAATAAAACTATCAGCACTCTGAAATGTAAGGAATTACGAGATTCTTGAAATCTCTTGAATCTCTTGAAATTTACTGTGCAAACCAAGCACCTGCATTCCGATACAAACTGCTAAGTAAATTTTTTTTAACTTTTGGTCAGATTGTTTCTAAAACAGGAAAACACCATCTCCAGAAAACAAAAAATGTATTAATTCATGGTAAATTGTTGAAAGTTAATCCACAGCTTCAAGGGAAACTTGGAAGAAGGACAATCTCACTGCACTCATCCCAGCAGAGCCACACACGTGTGCAACAGAGGGACAGCACTCAAAAACACATCACAGAATTATTAAAGTTATTAATTTGTGAAGGAATTGCTTTTAGTCAGCAAGAAACTCTTCAAAGTTGGACAAACATCTTAACAAACATCTTGTAATCATCAGCAATGAAGACAGACAAGTCTAAAAAGAACAAGAATCTTTTTTTGAAGTATTTTTTTATAAAATTAAGAATGGGGTTACACACATTGGATAGCAGGAAATGTTTGTGTTCAGGAAGATAAACAGATCGCTGGGCCCCACAAGAATAATTAGGAAGATTTACATTTCCTGGGTGTCATCCTCCCTTCTCTAATATTCCTCTGTGTATTCGAGATTTGTTGTTATTGTTGATTTTAATAATTCGAAAAATTTTCACCCATGACTGGGTATACAAATAATTAAAATAAAATTGGGAGGAAATGTTCCATTCTTAAGCAATCAAATTAACCCAGGCCAGCACCCAGAGATTACATGCAGTATCAAACAAGCAGAATCTGTTTTTTATTAATATATTCAGATTTCCAGAAGAATGAGATGCTGCTCAATACTGGAATAACCATTGATATGTTCATTCTCCCTCAAAGGTTTGCTTCAGAATTCACATTTCATAGAAAAATGTCATAGGTATTTTTTTTAAAATAATATTGATTACAAAGTAGGTAAGCAAGATTAAATTAAATTACATGTTAAAAAAAAAATCATAACATGAAAATAAGGGGCAAACAACAAACCTGGCCTGCAAATGAGGCAGGATTTGCCTACAAATGACAGATGTTGTTTTACAAACCCAATTCACACCCAGAACACCTTCAATATTCCCCATATGTGTCACCACCAAGCAAACTTGGGAGCCCAAACCTAAAAAAACTGGTGTTTTCCCACGCAGGCAAATGCAGGTGGAAGTAAGATGTTCATGAGACTTAAACATTCACTTTTATTCATAAATGAAACTGGAGTCGCAGAAAGGACATCAAGTCAGACAACCTCAGACAATTACCATAGAAACACTCTCACATCTGCTCAATACTTTTGGCCAGAAAATGAATTCAAGTCGTTAAGTATTTATGATCTCTTAACTACAATCTGTTAGAAATGGAAAAAACTATTAACTTTAATATCTGGCCGCACAAGCAAATGTTTTCACACCTGTTAACATTCCAAACCCCAAAATATTTGCTGTTTATCCCCAGAGGCTCTGAAGGCTGATATCCCCCTGTTATTTTAACATCTCAGAAAAACTCTGCAGAGGTTGGGAAGGGACTGAAGCCCGAAGAGGTGACATTATTCATCAGGCACACGGTGCTCCTGCCTGAGTAATGAATCCCAACTCTGCTCTGCTCTGACTCGGGGGCACAGCTTGCACTCAAAAGATAAAGTCCCCATTTAAAATCCTGCTGCCACGAGAAGAAGAGCGGCTGATTTATCTGCAGCCGATAAATTCCTGGATTTTTCAGAAGGTGTCAGGTTGCTTGTTAGGCTCAAAACTTGAGCACCAGCTCAGGGGGAAGGCAGAACTTCCTCACCAAGAATATTAAGGCTCTTTCAGGCTAAGTGGAAAGGAATAATTTGTTAGGAGAATAAGAAGCCTCAGTGCTGACCTGAAAGTGTGAAGCATCCAAAAATAATAAAAAATTAAAACCTACACATACACAGAATTCCGGAGCACATTCCTTCCTTCTGTTTAACACAGAGGAAAGAATCACCTTTCAGAGACAGCAGAGAATTTTCACAGAAAAGGGTAAAACCCCATGAAGGCTCCCACAATGTTTAGTTAAAATTACATTTCTCATTATTTTTGATTATCAGTCTCTGTGTGAAGACAGAGTATGGTTGTTTATTCTTGACTTAGGCCATGATCTCAATCCCATCACTTAATAAAAACCTTACAGCTTTCTTAGACTAGCAGAATCTGACAATCTTTATCTTCTTAAATAAAAATGTCTTGAGAACTGAAATGGGAGAAAGGTCAAAAAAAGCATCATAACCTTTCCTGCTTGCCCTACGACAAAAATCTTAATATTATGCCTCGTGTTTGTTCACATTTTTTTTTTCCTCCCCCCTCAGGAAATTGCTCAGACTGTAGTCATAACCTTTCCCAAACCCCATATTAATATAACTCAATAATAAATGTAATTAAAATGTAACAGCTAAGATCCCTGGACTCAAGATCTTACACACAGAGTATCTCTGCTCATCAAAGGTCTCCATCAGTTTTCCCAACTCTTCCTGGGCCTGTGATAGAGATCTTGAAGTGAAATACTTCAGCCTTCAAATGTAGCTGAAGGATAATAAATAAAGGCACAAACTAAATAAAAGGGCATAGGAATAAAAGGACATAGGAAAGATACCAGAGAACTCAAGAGCAATTCTGGCATTTGATATATGAATAAAGTGGAAAGGAAGCAGATGGCACAGGACGCATAAAATCCACTATTATGCTAATGAAATTAATCAAACTAAAGCTGACCACACAGAAGCACAGAGGACACTTGCTGCATTTAGGGACAAAATGGGTGACAAACTTCAATGCTAAAATAAAGAGGTGTGCACAGAGAGGAAAAGGACGGAGAGGAAAAAACAAGGACATGCATAAAACTATCGCTGTTTGAAAGAGATGCTGTGAATGCCACTACTCACTAATGGTCAGAAAGGGAAAGGAATGAAATTCAGCAAAGCAAACAGACAAAAAAATATCATTCTGGCACCCTGTGTGTGGAAAAGGTGTAAAAATATTTGGGCTGTCTCACTGCAAAACAGAACCAGCTCCACCTCTGTGCCCTTTCTGTCAGTGGCACGGCAGAACCGGTGTCTACTCTGGTTTTAAAGACCTTGAAACAGCCCCAGGCTGCATCAGGGGAGGTTTAGGTCAGGTATTAGAAAAAGATTTTTCACAGGGAGGGTTGTCCAGAATTTAAACAGGCTGAGCAGGGAAGTGGTGGAGTCACCATCCCTGGAAGAGCTCAAAAACCACGCGAATGTGGCACTTGGGGACACAGTTTAATGGGGAATGTGGTGGGGATGGGTTGGTGGTGGCACTCAAACATCTTAGAGGTCTTTTCCAGCTTTAATGATTCTGTGATTCCATGAACACCATCCACTGCGTAACTTCTTTTGAAAAATCTATTTTAATGCTTCCCTACTCTTTCTACAAGAGAGCTTTTTCTGATATCACAGTCTGCAAAATCTTCCCCTTTGGAAATTAAGACCATTATTTCTCTTCCTACCCATTCCTGCCACGGAGAACAAATTGTTCCATTCCCTCCTCATGTATTTGAGAACTGCTGCACTCCACTTCCCTCACCTCTCCTTAGAATAACTGCTTCAGTTTGTCCTGCCTCTCACAGAAAATCATGTTTTCGAGATTTCTAATCTTTGTTATCACCCCTTGTAACTGTTCAAATCTTTCCTCAGCTTGAATTGAGTATCACATCAAATCCTGGAGGGGCAGGACCTGATCTCTTCTCCCTGGGACCAGGGAAAGGACCCAGGGTGTGGAGGAAAAAAGTGACCCCACAAGTCCTAAATCTGAAATTTAGCCAATTATCGTGTATGACTGAGTCCTAAGAAAAGAAAAGGAGTGTTAACAGCCTGCATGGAGGAAGAATACCCCATCCTTAGCTACTTTTAAGAAAAGGAGATTAGAATGTAGAATTAATAACACAAGTAGCTAGCAATTATAAACATTACTAACACTGTAGCTTTTGCAAACTTACCAATCAGATACTGATTATTAATTAAACAGCTGTCTCTTAACCAGTGTATGCTTGACACAAATGTATACACTAGTTGCTAAAGCAGATAAAAGAGGCTTGTCCCACAATAAAGTACCCTCTCTCTTTTTCACCTTCTTTCCTTTTTCTGTGTATCTTTGTGTCTATTATTTTGTAATAAAATAATAAACGGAATGGCTGGAGTTGTACCAGGGGAGGATTAGGAACAGGAAATTATCAGGAAAAGGTTCTTCTATCCCCAGAGGGTGCTGGCACTGCCCAGGGAATGGGCACAGCCCCGAGGCTGCCAGAGCTCCAGGAGCATTTGGACAATGATCTCAGGCACAGGGTGGGATTTTTGGGGTGTCTGTGCAGAGCCAGGGTTGGACTGGATGATTCTTGTGAGCCCCTTCCAACTCAGCATATTCTATTATTCTGTGACCTTACTTGACCAGTACAGCTGAAAAGCATGGAGGGAATATTTTCCAGGAAGTTTTCTCTCTGATCTACAGCTGAACCCATTGCAGGTTGTTCAGTAACTCACAACACTCCTGTCATCTCCACTCCAAACCACTGCCACTCCTTGTCCCCTCTGCTCCCTGATATGTATTTATGCAGTTAATTGTACTTGGCCAAATGCAGAGCTGCAGAGTTGTCTGGGCTGAGTCACATTCTGCATTTTCAGGTTATCATTTGCAGTTTTGCCAAGGTTATGTTGACTGCTCATTCTGGCTCCCATCAGGCTCCCAGCCCCAGGTGAAACATGGTGTTCAAAGGCAGGAGTTTCTCCATTCCATTGGCTGGGCCTTTAGTTAAAATATTGAAAAAAAATCAGAATAGCACTTGATTGGCACAGCTTTATGGACAGTGAAGCCAGTTGGTAAATCTCATTTTATAGCAGCTGCACCTAAACTGTGGCTTCCCCCTGAGAAAGTCACTTTCAGGCAGTGTTAAAAGTTTTAAAGAAGATACACAGCACCAAATTCTCCTTACTTGGTCAAGTTTCATCCCTGTTACAGGAGGTAACAGCAAAAATCCACGTTTCTTACACCCTGTACAAGCACCACAAAAAGTGCTGACAAGAACTAATTGAGAATCCAATAAAATCAAAACCAGGCAGTGGAACTGGAACAAGAAACTGAAGGAGGAGAGTGACTGGAGAGAGCAAATCTTCCTCCCTGCACACACCCCTTTGTGAAACCTTCACCAAATTTGTGTGTCACCTCCTTTGTGCCCAAATCTGAGGCTCAGGAAATCTTGGCTCCTGAAAATCAGTGGTTCCAGGATAATGATTGCTGAAAATTCACCAAGCCATGTCCCACCTGCTCCTGGCCAATGGTGGAGACAGGAAACAAAGCAACAACCCCAGCTCAGCCTGACAGCCCTTCCCAGCACCAAAACATCCATCCTTGAGGGGTTTTTGCTGGTTTTTAGCAGGAATTTGTCTCTGGAAGGGGCTGCCTGGACACAGCATCTGATAATTCCCATGTCAGTGTGTTACCCTGTTAGAAGGCTGGAAGAAAATTTCAACAGAACCAAATTTTGTCACTGGAAAAAAATATTTCTTGACTA
>CM019217.1:3656780-3709137 GCA_009741485.1 Malurus cyaneus samueli | reverse complement strand
AAAAAAGAAAGAGGCGATAGGATGAGACTTCTTCAAATGTACTCACAGTCACATTAGTAACGAATGTATAAAGTTATTTTTTTTTTTGTCTTTTTATGTAGTTGTTTTTGTTGTCGCTGATATTATTTAAGGAGAGTCGATTATTTATTTAGATAGTGACTCTGAGAAGAGGTTGAAAGGTCGGTCTTGAGTTCACTCGGAGAATAGCCTATGTCTATGTATATCATCTAAGTCATGACGAAGTCAGTGGAAATGAATTGAAATTCGGGTATATAACATCGATTTGATATATAGAATTTTGGCATCAGTTAATATATGGTTAGAAGCATCAAGATGAGATAGATTTCTAGAGTTCGAGGAATTTCTTTACATAATATAGATTGGTACTTAGCGAGAAGCAAAGAGGTAATTTAATACGTTTTTTCGACATACTTCGCTGTAACCAGAAAATGATATAGATCAAAGGGATAAAGTATAAAAAATAAAATCTTTAGTGTGTCTCGCGCAAATGGTAAAATTTTGTAACGCATCTCTCGACTTCACACACGCGACTCATATGGAGAGATATAGACAGTAGAAATAAATCCTGTTGGACCAGTTCCTCACGTATACTAAGCTAGCAAAGCATGTTTTAGCTGAATCGTATGTGCAAGGGATATTTGTGGATGTAGCGTGATCACCTATATGGGAAGGGTTTGTAGTTTGTGGCTAAAGAGCAATGGTGCTCAAACGGGTATCGGGCAGTGTTATTATACAACTCAACACAGAGGCGCTGGCACTAATCTCTCGCTCTGGCCTAGGTTAGCCCTCGCCATTTCATGAAGTGATTCACTTTGTCCTGCATAGCTTATGCATATATGTTTACAGCTTCATTTGGCAATGAAAAATATAACCATCAGTGGCAGTTTCCCCTCATGTCACGGACAAAGTAATTGTAGCTCCACTTGATAGAAAGAAGTATTGTCTTTACTTTTTAGGTTCACTTTCTTTGCATCTCTTGGTTTAATTGTATTTTTTATTATCTTTCTTTTACATCTGGTTTCTTCTCTCTTTTCTATTAAAAAATAATAAATAAAATATAAATACATTAAAACTTGAGACATTTTCTTTATACACTTCTTGAGCTATTTCTTCTTTTGCTTAAATCACTTTTCTTTTTTTTTGTCTTTTTTCCTTTTGTGGTTTTTTTTCTTTAATTAACTATAAATCTCTCTTTTCTTTATACAAGTGCAATATCTACCTTTTCCTTTCTTTTTTCTTTCTTTCGCTTCTTGAATTATCCTATTCATTTGATTTCTTCTTTTCTTTTTCATTCTTGAATAATGGTTATTACTGATCTGTATAACTAAAAGCTTCTGTGATGTAATAAAATCTAGGGCTACTTGTGGAATCTCAAAGGTAAAACTTTTATCAGCCTTAATGCTTTTTAAAAATGTATTTTAAAGGCAATTTCCGTCGCACATTAACAGCAAAGTTAACATAAATGTTTAAAATATTTATCGCCCAACTATGAAAAGAATTAAGATGATATCACTTAAGAAAAATGTCTCTTTAGTGGAGCTACAAAAATCAATCCAGGACAGTCCTATTGATTTCCACTATCATGAGCTAAAAGGAATTAGATCCTATTTTTTTCCCTTTCTTGAGTTTTTTTTTTTTTTTTTTTTTTTTGTGGGTTTGTGTTTTTTTGGGTTTTTTGTTTGTTGTCTTTTTTTGTTCTATTAACTGGCACTTGCTCATAACAAGCAACAGTTAAAAAGAAAGAGAGGATAAAAGTTCCAGAGTTCTTATAGGGAATAAGAATTTCAAGGAAAACCTGTACCCAGGATGGTACTTTAGCATTCCTCAGCACTAAACAAGCACCTGCAGTAAAATTAGCAGGAGTTTCAATTGCTTTCATAAATCAAATGTAATGAATAAAAATGAACCAGTAAATCCTGGAGTTGCACAACAGAATTATAAGATACCATGTTATAAAGGCCACAGTTTTTCTCACAGCACAAACTTGTAGGGACTAGAACGCTGAAAATTTAATTCCTCTCAGCTCATAAACAAATAAGTAGAAAATATTAGACTTGGGACAATCTGAAAATAATACTCTGCTTTCAAGTATTTGTGGATTTTCATGAAATTGTATCTTCCGTCTTGCTCTGGTTTCACACTCTGGATGTTGATATTACACTATATTTTTGTGAAGATCATCAGCAGTGGTTTTACCATTTCCAGACCAGCATCACTCCAAAGTGTTGTTTTTCCAGGATTGTAAAGCCCATTTGCAGAGCAGACCCAGTGTCCCCATCTCTTGAATCACAGAATTCAGGAAGGCACAAGAGGGAGAAAAGGCTGCCCAGTGTGGAATTGGATGCTGTGGCTTTTCATTCTACCTTGAAATTTTTCCTAAATATGGCCCCGTGATTTCCACACCCTGCTGCAGAAACCTCAAAATGAACAATAACCAGAAACAATTCAAAAGCTCACTGATCCTTTTCCCAATGTCTTAGTTTTTCACTCATATATAAAAAATCATAATTTCACGCTCCTGTGTAAAGATTATTAAAAAATCATTGCTTTGAGCAATGCAGATCTTAAATCAGCAGCATTTGTATAACTTGAAAATCAGAGGATCACAGAATCATGGAGTGGTTTGGGTTGGAAGGGACCTTAAAGATCATCTCATTCCACCCCTGCCATGGGCAGGAGCATTTTCCACTTTGCTCCAAACCCCATCCATCCCGGCCTTGGACACTTCCAGGGATCCAGGAGCAGCCACAGCTTCTCTGGGCACCCTGTGCCAGGGGCTCTCCAACAAAAATGACACAATTCCTGCAAATACTCCCATTTTGGATGAGCTGAAAAAGTTTGGATAAAAATATTCTCATGGTATTCTACTGCTGGGCAACCATGCCATGAAAAAGCAAAAATCTACGGAACAAACACAGAAATTTTCTTTCAAAGCATACTGATGTTTCATCCCTGCGGTACCACAGCACCTCAAACGCGTGTCACAAAACAGCAATCTCTCTTTTGAGCTCCAAAAATTTCAAATTGCCTGCGGCATTCTCCAAATACTTGAGGTTTTTTCTGTTATTTTTCTTCTTTCATGAAGTAAGACGACTGCTCAGCTGTCGCATCCAGCGATGTTTTATTCCAATCAGCCACTTCGGAAGCGAGGCAAAGGCAGATCAGATTTTCATTGTAACTAGATTTTGCTGATCTTTTATACACATCTGGTAAGAGACTCAGGGACAGCATTGTCATAAAAATTTACCTTGGGAGGATAAGGGTGAGAGCAGTTTCTTTGTTTTGGATGAAGTGCTCGGAGTAAGTCAGACAAGGCTGTTTTGTGAGCAGCTGTTCCAGCAGCATTTGAGCCACTGAAATGTTGTGATTTCCCAAATCCCCACCAGTTCCTCCCCAGTACACCCAGTTCCCATCCTTCCCGCTGCACAAGGGCTGAATAAATAGGATGCAGCAAACAGAAATGCCTGATAAATGGTGAACCATTGTGTGCATTTCATCTCCAAATAAAAGCAATTTTAGAATATTAACTGTGCTGGGGGATGCAATAAAATGTAAAGTCTTACATGGGGGAATAATACACAAAATGTATTTTCCAAATTCATTAGAAACAGCATCAAACAATCTGATTCACTAAAATTTTTATTCTTCTTCTTCCTTCCCCACCCTCCTTTGTGTGTGTGAATGGATCACCCTCCTATAAAAGGAGAAATATTTGAGTAATGTGTGAATCTTGCCATAAAATAATTGAGTATTCAAGGCTAAAGTGGTTAATCAGACTTGATCAATACAGCCAACAGAACACACTGACCTGATCAATATGGAAAATGTAATACAAAACGCTATTATTTTTTTCATAAATGCACGTTGTATCAAGACAGAATCTTAACTAAATCCAAAATCTATTAAACCTAAATCTGGACTAAGTCTCAGAAACATCTGAAATACAGAGATTTACTTGCTTCAAAAGAAAATGTGTCAAACCAGGACAAAATATAATAAGAAAAAAGCCTCAGATCATGTTATTTATGTAAAGTCCTTCAGTAACCTGTAGGAGATTTACTAAAGTAAGACCACGATAAATAAGTAAATTTGCAAGGACAAGCAGCATCATAAAAATCTCCTGAAAAGAGATAAAATGAAATTACAAATGTTAATAAAGGCTTTGTGAATATCAAGTTTCCCACATATTCTCAGTGGACAAACGTGGGATTTAACGACTCCAGCAAAAGGCACATTTTGATGCCACAATTAAGTTTTTGATGTTTCCACCCTATGGAAATGGAAATGCTGGAACCCAGCGTAGGCTTCCCTGCTGGACTTCTGTGAAATGAGATGCTGATTGCACATATTCATTTTCTGGCTCAATGAGCTTCTTGCAGAGTGCTGTGGTGACAAATGCGTCACCTCACGGAGTGCACAGTGACAACCCCACCCAGATACAACCTCACCACCAACGAGGAAATCAGTGAGATTATGTTCTGTACTGTTCTGGGTAGTGAGATGGACAAAAAAGACATTAAAAATGATCCATTATATTCCATTTTATGCCTTCTTCTGAAGCTTCAGCTTCCTGATGGCCACATCAGTAAAAGACACTGCTCAAAGAGCTACTGACTCACTGCAGTTGAGTTGACTCACCCTGAGTGTGCATTACCTATGAATTTGCCAGCAATTCAAAGGGAAATTTGCAGCTAAATTTGCAGTTCAGAAAGCCAGTTCTACAGAACAATTGTAACATGACTGACTTTCCAAGGAACGAAGGAGATTTCTTGAAACAAGCCTCGTGAAACTCAATATACAACCAGACGATGAATCCAGACCCAACAGGTTGTTAACCTGAAACAATTTTCTCTAAACCAGGTAATTCTAAACAAATAAATGTAACCCTGCTGATTTCTGCCCTTTCCTGTAATAAAAACACACAAATACAAAAGCTGTATCAGAGTCAAGGGTAAAGAAGAACCTGGAACCAGACATTACCATGGGAGCCTTAAGAACACTTACAAAATGATTTTAAAATAAGGATCTACTTAAGAGTTTGGCAAAGAAAAACCACAGACCACCACGGAGTGTGGCCTGAAGAAAGACACAACAACCTCTGGGTTAAAAGAAGCAGTGATTTTTTGTTTGTTTTCTTTTATTTTAAAGCAATGATTACAAAACAAATTTAAGAGTACCCAGGTCTTACATCCAGGCAGAATAGGGAGGAAGAAAAAAGAAGAGAAGAAATTATCACAGGATCTAAATTGATGATTTAATAACTAGAATTCTTTTGGCAAAGGGAAGTATTTGAAAGAATAGACAAAAATGGTCAAATGGGAGCAGTAAGACAATCCTTCATAAAACGTAAGTAAAATGTGAAACAAAACTTCTCACACCCTCACCTCCAAAATTCTAAAACTGCTTTCCTTTACAAAATTCAGAATGAGATCTCTAATATTTTCAGTACTTTTCCTTCCAGTTCAAAAATATCTAATTGCACTTTCTTGACTTGCAATTCCTAAGTTTCATAAGTATTTTGGAACAGGACGGTGCCTGGGGACAAAACCAAGTGATTGGAGAGGGCCAAGGGCTGGAGGGGAGCCCAGGAGAACGAGGATGATACAGAAACTTAAAAACCCTTTGGATTCCCTGTCCCAATCTTGTGGGAAAGGCTGCAGAAGACTTTTGAAGGATCTATCCCACTTCATGGCAAATCAGCTTTAGCAGCATCAGTGTTAATGAAAAGGAAACCTCATATAAGCATCTTAATTTATTCCAACTTTATTTCTGACATGATTGGTTTCTAATTTCTCTGCTGACAAAAGTAGGTATAAAGCCACTATTTGATTCTGCACAAAACTCACACAGCTCAGCACAGACTGGTACTCCAGGCTCTCCTTTCCATGAGAGGTGTAAAAATAAAAGATCTGGGAATGTTTAACATCTTGGCTGGGTTAACCCCTAAAGGGCTGTTGTCAGATTGTAAAAACAAAACAGTCACAAAACAAAGAAAAAAAACCAAAATGCAATCAACCAACCAAAAAACACCCACAAAACCCAAAAATCCCCACCAAAAAAAAGCCAAAGCACAAACCCCACAGCCAGCATCCCTCACAGACTCCGGAACTGCAGGACCAATCACTTGTAGAGAGAACACAATGGTGGAACTTGATTGTACCAATTTTACTCTTGGACACTTCCAGTCCAGTGAAAAAGGCTGAGAGGTGTGCAGAACAAACGCATTACCAATCTCTCATTAAAGATGTATAAAATATTATGTAGTGATCTGCTACACTGAGCTCGAAATTTCAGGCTTCAGTTTCAAAGTGCTTCGTAACTTTTGTTCAGTAAAATTTAAACACCTGAAAAAGCTCAAGGATGATGATTACAATAATCATTTCCACTCCTGCAGCTTGTCTACTGCAAGAAGAAAGTTAATTTTTAAAGGAGACCAAATCCCCTAAAGACCAGCACAACTGCTGCAATTTTTACCTGTGTCAAAAGCTATCCTCCCCACCTTTTCTGTAAAAAAAAAAAAATAATGCTTCCTTAAAGATAATATTCAAAACGAACTAAAATATTAGATGGGCTCTCAAGATGCTCTTTGAGAGGGTAAAACAAACCCTGACACACAGACAACCAAGGTGGGAACACAGGAATGCTCCTAACAATGAGACTTCTGGAAATAAGGTACCAAACAACACATGAAAATAAAAATTAATGTTCCTCATTTCTTCTTATTGTCCAAGCAAACTGTCAAGGAGGATAAACTTCTGTCTCCAGAGCTGTCTGCCACACAAGGACAGCTCACAGCCCAGATTTCCTTCTCCTATGTTCAAACACAAGCACAATTCAATTATTTTCCATGAATTCCTGAGAGTTTCAATAATGCCATTAAAAACATGCAGTGGACGGAAGAGTTGTGTGTAAAGTGGCAGTGATTTCTGGCTGGAACCAAATGATGTGACCCTGATACATCCTGAACTTTGGGGCTGGAATGCTGTGGAAATCAGAAACTCCAAAATGAAGATACCTGTTTGACACTGGATTTAATCTTCATTAAGTGCTTCATAAAGAAATGTTTCTTTTACAGAGCATGCACCATTACAAAATTAACTCACTGATCACTGCCAGCACTAAACCAAGGATAGACATGCACATTTCCAGCCACCCTAGAAAGTATTTCAGTTGTGCCAGACAGGAACTGCTCAAAAAAAGACCATTTACTTCTCCAAAAAAAGGTAAAAATGGTACCAAAAAACTTTGCTAATCCATTTCATCCCAACAATCAACAATATCACATTTCATGTATGTGATACCTGAGCCTCTCAGCTGAAAAAGAAATAAAAAACAGAAATACAACAGGGTGAGGAAGCATTCAAAGAGATCTTACAGGGTGGAACACAGGAATGAAGAAGATTTAAAGAATATGGACTGAGAAGGCAGGAAAGAAAGAAGAAAATTAAGATATAGATATAGGTATAAATATAGATATATAGATATATAGATATAGATGTTATGCCTCATACATGCAATTCCCTCTAATTTTTGAGTCAACTTCCTTGTCAGAAAACCACAAAACTACCTGGCAATTAAAGCAGTTCAAGCATAGCAGTAAAAGCTTAATCCTTGCACACAAAGAGTGCAGATCTGTGTAATTCCCTGGGAAAAAAATGGAATACCTTCACACACATCCCCTGGAAACAGCTCCATATTCAGCAGCCATTCAGCACCCTGGATTCTTTATGCTTCTACATCAACACCTTCCAATAAAAGCATTTATAATTAGCATAAGCAGATACAATCCATTTTCATTACCAGGGAGCAAGAGGAAATTAATCAGAAAAAATATTAATTCCTGTTGCAAATCTTGTTTCTCCAAAACCCTTGTTTGAAAACTTACAGGGCAGATGTTTGTACAAGGAGGAAAGGATTTAGAGCAAGAGAATGAACAGGTCTGAGCCTTGTCCAGCAGTGAGTCCATCCTGGAATTGGCTCCATGGACATGGTGCAAGGTTCCAGAATCCTCTCACTACCAAAACCTGGCCAGGCAAGTCCAGTACTTTCAATTTATCCTCTTCCACACTGCCAGTTTCTTAAGTGAAAATTAAGCTGTATTTGAAAGTGTTATGTAAAATAAATTTCATCTCTTTTCATCTTTAAAACAAATTTATAAGGAACAATACTCAAATCAAGTGTAAAGGTTACTTTGTTATGACTATGCTTTTTTTGCTAAGCACCCTTTTATTCATGAGGGAAGAGAGAAAATTTGTGCAGATAGCCCCTCATTCCCAAGAAACCAAATCAGAATTAAATTAAACGAGAATTCTAGTGCCAACTTCATATAGGATATTTAAAAAAGACTTATTTTAAAAGATAGATATCTACAAAAAGGAAAATTTCTGCTCAGCAGACAAATATTACTTGTGTATTCGTCAAAGGTCATCTGCACAATATTGAATTAATCTGTGCTGAATATGCTAAGCACGACTTATATATCCTTAATACCCTTGTTATAAATTAGTAAAAGGTTTGAGAAGTCTCATCAATGAGCACTAAAGTACTACAGGAGTACAGAGAAATAGCCTTAATAAGAGAGAAACTCCAATATATTAAAGGGAAAATATTAAACATCCCATTGAAAGACACAAGAAGAAGAGGATATTTCTCCACCATGTGCTTAAGGCAAAACTGCACCATTTTCTAAATGAAAAACTGAATCTCAATTTCTCTGGCTGAAAGTCAAAGTCTGCTTTAAAATACACCAGAAGCTCAGAAGTCTAGTTAAAAACTACTGCATTTTATAAAATAGTCAATCCCAAAAAAGTCTACTTGGATCCATTAAAAGATGCACACCCAACAAAATCAATATTCAACATGGGAAACAAACAGAAATCAAACCAAAAATATCCATGTACCCAAATGTTTTGAACTGCAAATAAATCAGACAGCCTTCAGAAATATGTATTGAAGGGCAATGGAACAAAACTGCCATTGCTTCTCAGAATATGGATCATTGCAATTAGGTTAATTAACACCTCAAAGCAAAATCTTGTAATTAGGGTATTATTTTTGTAATTAGGATTATTTTCCATCCTTTCTAACTTTCGCAGCCTGATGACACACATTGCTAATGAAGTTAATGAGAATTAAGAAAGTGAGTCAGATTTTCAGATCACTCTCCAGAACGACGCTAAGATGGATTGCAAACTTCAATATCCAAATTGTTCCCGAAGTCATTAGGAACATACATATTTCATCACAGAGGTTGTGTATCTATTTTCTCTTTTCCATGGCAAATCTGATTGATGACAGAAAATAAGCAACCCTGCCCCCCGATTCAGAAAGAGAGAAGACCAATTATTGCAGGGTTTTGTTCTTCCAGTAATTATTTTCTCAGCTTTATAACTCCTGGTGGACCTCAAGTATCTCACAGAGTTATTGAGGTTGGAAAAGACCTTTCAGATCACCAAATCCAGCCATAAACCGAGGAAAACCATCACGTTCACCACCAAACCTCAACGCCAACATCCTCACGTTTTGTGAACAAAAACACACGTTTGGATGGTGACCCCACCACCTTAATGACTATTTCCATGAAGGAATTTTCCCAATATCCAACCTAAACCTCTTCTGGCCCATCCTGAGGTTATTCCCTCTCCTCCTGTCCCCGTTCCCTGGAGCAGATCCCAAACCCCATCCCGGCTGTCCCCTCCTGTCAGGAGTTGTGCAGAGCCACAAGGTCCCCCCTGATCTCCCTTTTCTCCAGGCTGAGCCCCTTTCCCAGCTCCCTCAGATGTTCCTGGAGCTCCAGACCCTTCCCCAGCTCTGTTTTCTTCCCTGGACACTCTCCACTCCCTCCATGGCTGTCTGATCACGAGGGGCCCCAAACTGACCCCAGAATTTAAGCTGCCTTAGCACTGACTGATGATATCCTTCAAAAATAAATCTAGTTCTTCATCAAAGATCCTTGCAGGACTGATTTTCCCTTCGTTCTATAAGTACTATTCCAGTTTCATATAATTTACACTTTATTTATAGTTTATATAATAGTTTTATTTATAGTTTCTATAATAGTTTTATTTATAGTTTCTATAATAGTTTTATTTATAGTTTACATAATAGTTTCATTTATAGTTTATATTCACTTACCATTCTGGTTTCAAAGCCAGAGGATTTTGCCAGATTAAAAAAAACTTTTCACTACAAGAAAACTTTTTTGCTGACACATAAACATACTGGTTAAGATCATAATTCTCCTTAACTTGTAGTTACTTAACTTACAGTTACTGCTGCTCCGACTCCAAAATCCCTTCTGAGGGTGTTTAGAGTTTGGATGTTTTAGTTTCAGGGTGTGAATCCCATATTCAAGTTTAGATTAGAATCGTGAAATATTTTTTACACTGTAAGTGCTACCAGAAATAGCATCAGAATCTATAGTGGCAGCAAATTTAAGACAATTTCTTTTTAATTATTAAGTCTTTGTACAGATGAAATGCATCCAGAGTCTTTAGGCTTCCACTACAAGGCAAAACCACAATAATTCACATAATTCTTCTCTGATCTCCTTCCAATTTGTCAACAGCCTTTTTGAGAAGGGGAAATCCTTCCAATAATAATCTCATTAACACTCTGATACAACAATAATAATGCCTCACTAAATTTACTTTACACCCACCAGCTGATGCACTTAAGGACCTTATTATCATGTTATGATGAGCTCACATTCAGTTGGATATTTGAACAGCTATTTTGAAGTTGCTGCTTAATAAACCATACCAAGACCCTGCTTTTACAGTATGCAACTAACATTTTTTTATTTTAATAGATTTATTCACATTTAAAATTATATATCCACATAAAAACTGGTTTTTTTCAAGTTGCCCTCCTGTTAAAACACTGCATTATATGACAAAAACATCCTAGACTTAGAATTATTCCAGTTACATCAATTATTATATTAGCACTTTTATCTGCTAATTCTGAAGTCTTTAACCACTGGAAAAAAAAAGATGTGTCAAACACTTTGAGTAAATGAAAGTTTATGATATCAACAAGAATTCACTGATTAGTCAAAATGAAAATCCATTACTTATTTTGTATCAAGGCCACTGTGTTTCAACTATGCAATCACCTTTTGAATCATAAAGTGATATAACTTTCCTGCTTTAATTAGCATTTTTGACATAAAAGAAGATGATTGTAATTTGCTAATATATTTGTTGACCATGAAAAATTTTGTCAATCATGGGTAGCTCACAAACTATTCTAAAGAAAACCCCAAAACATGTAACTGCTTTTTGACCAAACTGGGAAGAATCATCTAAAAATGCAACCGAAGCCAATTTGCCCTCAAAACCTTCAGATGTTCCCCTTCTGCAGGGATGACCATAATTAAATCAACAGGATTGTTAAGAACCTGCTGAGTTGTGGATTTGGAGACATGAAAAAGGCTCCTCTCTGCTTCATTAGACCTCTCCATACATCTTCAAGGACACGAGATGAACAAAGACACCACAATAATTAGTGTGATCTTCTTGATCAGAGTTTGGAAATCCCAGGCAAGAACAACATTTTCTACAAAGTCTCCCATGAAAGCTGCCAGAAAACCATCTGCAAGAACAGAAATGGGTTAGAAAGCTGTCTAGACAAGTCCCAAAGTTACTATTTTAGGATGCAGGATGGAGACAGCATCCGGGACATTCCTGGCTCCATCAAGGAAATCGTTTGCACTGATTTTTCAAGGAAATGAAAGTATCAGCCAGGCTGGACAGGGCTTGAAGCAACCTAATCTAGAGTAAAGCATCCCTTTCCATGGCAGGGAGTTAGAACAAGGTGGTCTTCCAGGTCCTTTCCAACCGAACCATTCTGCGAAGAAAATTATTTTTTTCTGCATCACATTAAGTCAAAAACACTTCCTCATAACCTTGAGCCACTAATAATTGCCTAATGATGAAGAAAATTGAAGAGTTCTCCAGTGGATGGAAAATGTAGCATTTAACACAGAGAATTACAAATTAGAGCAGGTTCATTTTAGCCATGAGTTTTTTTTCAGTCACAGCTTACTGCCCACCATAGACACTCCAGCACAATCTGCATTTCCAGGTACGATACACCAGCAACAAATTTTCTCACTTTCCACACTGGGTTGTGCAGCAGAAGAGAAGGAAAAATAGCCATCATATTGCTTTATTTGAGTTAAGCACCACTATTCCATAAAATCAGAATATGGGAGAAATGGGTAAGACCTAAAACCCTCTGAGTCCTCATTCTCCCCCTTGCAAATGCCGACCTGAACACAAATAAACTCCAAAGTACAAACACACCCATAAACACCTCTGAACAGTGAATAAAACAGGAGACACAGACTGACGAGGTCCAGACCTCACAGGACACTGCATTCTATAAATACCCTGCAGCTTTCAAGAACAGGGGAATAAAAATAGATAAGGTTCTCTTAGACAGCACAAAAAGTCTCCATGCTGAGAAGATCCCAACTGGAGCTGTCAGAGAGGCATGGATGTTACTGAATCTGATGGCAAAGAAGATACAGGGATGGCCAGAGGGCAGCAGATGCTTCTTGCAGAACCTAATGGTTGAAAAAACAACCTGATGTAAAAACTTCTTTTTTTTTTACTGGTAGTGAAAACTGGTATTTTTCAGTCCAGAATTATTTTAAGCAATACATAGCACAAAAACGCTACAAGAGGGAATTGACTCAAGCTGTGCCAGAGGAGGTTTAGATTGGATATCGAGAAAAATTTCTTCACTAAAAGGATGGTCAAGCACAAGAGGCTGCCCAGAGCAGTGGTGGAGTCCCCATTCCTGGAGGGATTTAAAAGCCCTGTGGATGTGGCACTTGGGGACATGGTCAGTGGTGGCCTTGGCAGGGCTGTGAAACAGTCGGGCTTGAGGATCTCAGAGGGTTTTCCCAATTTAAAAAACTGTACAGTTCTATAATGCTGGAAAAAGAAAAGGATTCTCTTCCTATTCAACATAATAACTTCATAAAAATGTTTAAAGTTCATTTTCAGTTAGAAAAATTTGTTTTCAGTTCATTTCCGAATATTTTCAGTTAGAAAATATTCATTTTCTTATACGACTTCCACTCCCTGCCATGAACAGCCAGCACCTAATCCATGCCAGGGAGGGCTGGTGCACAGTCCAACCTCCCCCACGGCCAGAAATATCACACATTTGGGAGTGTTCTGATAGACAGAACTTCAATAGAAATTAGTTTCACTATTGGGAAAACAGTCCTGTTCAGTTAAAAAAAAAAATTAAATAATATTGACCCAATATTAACTTTATTGTACAACTGAATTGAGCTTGAATGATCTGAAAATAAACCTTTATAATTCATTTCAACTTCAGCTGAATCCAGCTATCTAATTAAGAAATTGGTCAAAAAATCTGTACTATTACAAAAACAAATGCAACAAGTATCAGGCATAAAGTGCCCCATCACCCAATTTCTCCCAAACTTGTTTGAAATACCCAGAGACATTTACCAACCCTACAAAAATAAAGCTGTGTCCATGCACAGCCGTGTTTCAGATGCAGCTCTCTGACAAAATTAATCAATATATATTTCCAGAGGAAAGCAGCACAGATTTAGGGTTAAAATACAATAAAACCAACATTCACCAAATGTAAATAATATCCAGTCAACTGGAATTAATGGGAATACAGTTATATTTCTTATGGCAATACAGAAATTTGTCCATTTTCCAAACACACTGGATGAGGGGCTTGATTAGTCCTAAGTTCATAAATAATAACATCAGCCACGATTTTTTAAATTTTCTACATAAACTGCACAAAATAAAACTATCTGGAATTTTATCTAATGACTTATTTACTTTATAGGTATAGGCACTTAATTTTACTGAGTGCAGCTATTACATTTAAAAAATGCAAAATCACTGATCAATTATTTTTGTTTGCTTATGCTATACTGTTTCTTCCTTTAAGATGCTGTAACTGGCTCTTAAATTTATTGGGAAAAAGCACAAAAAACATGCACTGCAATTCAGAACTGTCTCCTCACAGCAAATCTAGAAGGACAAAAATGTGTCATACTGAAGGCAAACAGAATCAGTCATGAACAATCTGGACTAAGAAATCACCGTTATTTGTGCTGCTGTTAAAACTCTGCAATAATAAATAACAACTCAAAAACGTAAAAATCCTAAAAGGCATAACTGCTGCATGACTCTGGTAATAAATAAAGGCACAGTTGTAAAACAGCCACACTGCTATTTAGAATTCCAAGGCAAAACTAATGAAAAGAACCACAGATTGACATGAGAAAATTTTAATCTCAGCAAAAGGGCAAATCTCATCTTCAAAAACTCGACACAGATCCTTCATCTTTTCATCTGCATGTACATCTAATTTTTTTTTTCATGTTTTTCCAAAAACCAATTGCATGGATATTGCTGGTTTACCATGGGAAGTTATTTGTTTTTTTTTCTCTTTTTAACTTACATAGCTTGTATTCCTGACATATTTAATTAGCACTCAGAATCACCAGAAACAAAAAAAAATATCCCAACTCCTTATGGACAACCTCCAAAAGTCTTACTTTTCAGCTAGACATAAAATATCATGCAATTGAAGCTAAAACCTTCCTAAAAAAAGTAATTTATTTTTCTTAGGAAAGCCATCCACAGTCTAACAAGTAAAATTGCAATCCACTTGAATTACGATGCATGAAGGTGAGACTAACAGGCAGCAACCCTTGATAAAATGTGTTTTAGTTATATATTTCCTTATAAAAATGTCATCAAATTAAAAATTGTAAGATTTATAGTAAAAAAAAAGGTCAACAAATAGGATTAGCAATAAATACAATTACTTTACGCTTTTAGCTAATTGTGATGCTAAAATCAGAAAAATAAATATATTTCAATTACTAATTTCAAGGCTGTGGAGAAAAGAATTTCTAATCATTTTCTCAAGCACATATTTCTTAGGAAATCTCAGCGATGGCAAGTTAATAAAAGACGTGACAGGCCATACCTGCTGCTCTTCAAACACAGCAACAAGCCCTGGGAACACGGGTACCCCAGCAAACTCCAATCCTCTCACATCTCTGACAGCCACACTAAGTTTTAATTAGTTTGCTAGTTCAGGGCTTCCTAGAATAAATGCAGTTCTGTCATTTCTAATGCATTCTCATGATCAGTTAATGGATTTTAGGTTGGGGTTTTTTGTTTATTTTTTTTTTTTTTTTTTTTTTTTTTTTTTTTTTTTGCCACCAGCTCTGACAACCTTCTTGTCTTTTAATTTCTTCTAAATCAGTTCCTAGGTTATTCATATTTTCTCATCTGGAACACTAACGAGCTTGTCTAAAATTCACTTTTAATGCATCGTTCTCCTACCCTGACTCACTGAGGTGTTCTTTTTCAAACCCACATTACATTTCTGCATTACTCTCCAAAGTATCAGTACAAAGCTGTGGATGTGCCATCATTTGGAAATCTGTCAGTCATGTGCCTATACCTACAGTGAGTTCAGAACCACTTCCAAATTCCCTGGATATGAAAGACTAAATTAGCATTTCTGGCGCCCTAAAACTTGAGTACAACCATTTCCAGTTTTTCCAGTATTGTCCAAAATCATACACAGCTTGAAAAACAAGAGAGTACTCTGAATATTCAAGTGTGAATGCCAAAGTAAAACATTAATTTCTCTTGGTGGTGCTAGAAATCACAGGATCAGGCAAATTTTGGCTGTGGGTGATTCAGGATTTTATCTACTCCAAACTGCTGGTACAAATTCCTCCACAGCCCCCTAAAAGGAGGTTGTGCCAAGGTGGGGATTGACCTCTTCCCCCAGACAACCAGCAAAAAAAACGAGAGGACACGGCCTCAAGCTGTGTCAGGAAACGCTCAGGTTGGACATCAGGAGGAAATTCTCCATGGAAAAAGGTGGTCAGGCCTTGGAAAGAGTTGTCCAGGGAGTTTTGGAGTCCCCATTCCTGGAGGTGTCCAAGGAAGGCCAGGATGTGGCACTCAGTGCTCTGGGCTGGTGACAAGGTGGGGATTGGTCACAGGTTGAACTCGATGGCCTTGGAGGGCTTTTTGAACCTGAATTATTCTATGGAAGCAGGACTGCCTTCAAAGGTCGCTCAGGAACTTCTGCAGCCAAATTCTGCTGCATTTTGTGGCCACTAAATCTCTCCTTTCTACCCAGTGACCTATTTCAATGACTTATGGAGGAATTTGCGATTTCTACAATCTCCTTGTTCAGCAGCTCACTCAAATCCACAAGCAAACTTCATTGTTCCAACTGAATGTGATTAAACACTTACTTATTTATTTATCTATTTATTTATTTATTTGCCAAGATAAAAAGTTTCAAATTAGATGTTCTCTCTCTCTGGGGAAGGAAATTGCCTTGGAATTTTCTAAGGAGATCCAAATCTCTGCCCGTGGAATGTGCACGTGGCATCTTGCAAAGGCTATCACTGCAATTGGAGCCCCAGACTGCAAATGCAATTTTCAGGCAGGAAAAAATAAAAAGTCTTTAAAACTGGGATGATCGTTAACTTATCTGAGAAAAACAGAAAGAGCAGCTGAATAACTTCAGCTAAAAATGCAACAGATAAACACAATCTGAAGGTAACACGTTTTTCATCACTCAAAGCTTTCGTGATTGTGTTTGTGTGGCTCATATTAAATATGCTTCAGTCAAACATACTCCATTGGAATCAAAGGAGAGGGAAATAAGTAAAACTACTTATTTCCCTAATACGAGAAATAAAATTACATGTTCAAAAAGGGCTGTTTTTTTTCTTATTCATTTTATCTAGAAACCTATGAAAAGAACAAATCAGAATGGAAATATTCATCAACTTTGAATAAAACAATTGCCCAACATTTCTCTACCCGAGATCTCTTGACAGCACTTTATTTTCTCTACTCTCCTTGACATGCTGCTAAAATAGAAATGCATTGCTCCTCATCGAAATACAATCTTGGGAACATGAGTTTTTATCATTGAAGAAATCCATGTCCTGTAGCTCAGCTTGTAATTTCTTGATTTACATTTGCTCAAGCACGCTATCAAAGAAAGATGAAGCTGAGCCCAAGGTTAAGCCAGCACCTGGTGAAATCATGAAGCTACAATGGTACTTTGCCTTCTTGGCTGGTATTTTTTCTTCTCTGAGCAAAACAGTGGAAAATAAAGCAAAATACGAAATTCCCTCACAGAGGACCCAGTAACTTGGGTTTCACACCAGAGTTTGGGGCACTGCAGCTTCACTGGCTGTGCCAACACCAGTACCAGAAAAACAGAGAGCTGGGAACCTCATTTTCAACTGCTTTAACAACTTTAGGATTCTGTCTTTTGTATCAACAGCAAAATTATCCAGGTTTATGATGAAATGTAATTGCCATGCTATCACCAGCTTTGTGGAATGAAAGAACTCTCTCTCTGCCTTCAGTCTGCAAAGCCATGCACACAGTTAGAGAAATAAATTAATTCTCATTTTCAAAAACAAAGACAGATAACCAGATGTCATTTCTTTGGAAAGTGACTCACTGAAAGAGCACAGGAACCATACA
Source organism: Malurus cyaneus samueli (assembly GCA_009741485.1). Taxonomy (NCBI): domain Eukaryota; kingdom Metazoa; phylum Chordata; class Aves; order Passeriformes; family Maluridae; genus Malurus; species Malurus cyaneus. The sequence continues at coordinate 3,691,561 of CM019217.1, read as the reverse complement.
GAGACACCATTTTGGGGGAATTAAAGAAGAAGCTCCCCATTATTAAAAGCAGCTCAGGAACAGAAAGGCACCAGGCCTCTACACTCCTAATGATGGCAGGAAATAATGAAACAAGTTTTAAAAGTTTCTGCAATTTGGATGGTTGGTTTTGTTTTGTTTTGTTTTTATTTTGAACCTGTCTTTTCTGGTGAAATGACAAACCAGGAGCATGTGCTCAGTCAGACTGACTGTTTCACAAATTTCTAAATTGCTTTAGAAGACAAACATTTGCAAATAGTTGTTGCTACTGTTTTCCTGCTCATATTTTGAGGCTATAAATTATTTAGAACAAGAGCTTCTAAACATATTTGAACAGAGCTTTCCAACAGAGATCACGAACATAAACTGCTCGTGTTTTTATTATCAAATACTATTAAGATAATTACGTAAAAAGAGTAAATACAGCATTAGGCTGAAGAAGGAAACAAAACAAACCAAAGCTACTTGCCTGGGTAACAAGTGGCTCCAATAGTCTCTCCACCGTAAGAGTCCTGATTTCCAAACTTTTGGGGTCCCATTTCAAAATGATAGGTGACGTTGCAGAAGTCATACTCCCTGGAACAAAGTTACACAAAACAAAAATTATTAGTTTAACACCCAAGTACTGTGTGTCATTTATCTAGAGAATAAATATGTGTTTTCAAATATAAAATACTTGTCCATAATCTCGCTGGTGTTCATCTGCTCCCAAGAACTCCCAGATCCATCACTGCCACAGCCACTGGATGCTTAAATATTTCTATTCAGAAGTCCCATTTCTCCTGTCTTCCATATTCAGAATTCCTTTTTTTGCCTGTACTCCATATTCAAAATCCCTTTTTCTCCTGTCCTCCATATTCAGAATTCCTTTTTCTCCTGTCCTCCATATTCAGAATTCCTTTTTTTCCTGTCCTCCATATTCAGAATTCCTTTTTCTCCTGTCCTCCATAATCAGAATGCCTTTTTTCTCCTGTACTCCAGAAGAATATATGTCTCAACACCACAGCAGATATCTCCTGAAGGAACCACATCCAACAGGGGGCACAGGCAGGAACACATTTATCCTAAAGGACTGAATCCCATGGAACAGAACCCAAACTGCAGTATGGGAAAGTGAGGCAGGAGCAGGACATTTAGGAACTGACTACAAACCCCATATTCCCCTGTGCTGCCTGAAGTGGAGAGGCGAGGAAGGAGAAGAGTCAGAAACTGAATAAAACAAATTCAATAAAATAAAACAAATTCAATAAAACAAATTCTGTTTGGATTTTTGAATCAAATTTCCCCACAGTATTCAGCATTTCTTGATTTTGCATCAAAAAGAGCAGTATTTATTTAAAACCCTAATGAGTTCTCTAGACCACCTTAGGCTTAAAAGATTAAACAAGGCCTAAAATGAAGACAACAGCAAATTGCTGTCATTTTATTTGCCATTTCAGGTTTTTATGCAATTTTTTAGACAGTTGACTTCATTTTTGAAATTCCAGATAGAGAGAAATCCAGCTGTCAGGTTGTAAGAGACAACCAGTGCACCTCATTGAGCTGGAAAGTGATTTAACTATTTGGTGACAAGCAAAGCTACAAAACTAACCTGTCCATAAAAACCAAGAAGACAGAAAAATCTGATGAAAAAGTGTTTAAAATAATTCTCATTTCAATATTTCCCTTTACTTTAAAATTAAAATAAAACATAAAAAGTTCCATATACCATAAGAACCCTTAGAAGGGTAAGACAAACCAGTAACATCATAATGAGCAGGGTGTGAGGTTCAAGTCAAGCCCTCTGTATGCAATATCCCAAAAGTTTTAATTGTTTTCTCCAGAAAATAATTTTAGTATTTTTAACTTAGTAAAATTTACAACTTTAGTATTTTTAAGTTAGTATTTTTAACTAATAAGATGATTTCAGTAATAACACTTATAAATATATAAATAAATAAATTGTCGCCAATAAATAATAAATAAATCACCAATAATTAAGGGAATAAAATCAAAATAAATTCAGCTGTTGCTCCTTGAATCACAATCCACTTCAGGAAGAATAATTCAGTAAGGTTCATACTCAAGGTTTAGCAGCATTATCCAGTGTATACAAAATAAATTCTACTGCTCTACTCAAGAGAATGTCTTGAGTAATTGTTATAAATCAATATTAACAGGCTGGTGAGTCTCTGCAAAATTCATTCATGGGCTGCAAAAGATTCTCCCTGGGTTAAAACAGTTGCTCAAAAAGAGAGGTGATCAGGACTCCTTACTCAATGTGTTTATAAATCACATATTAAACCATCAACAGCCCCCTCTCACATTCAAACATTTGATAACAGAACTATCAGGTGATATCTAGTGTGTGCTAAAATCACTATTATTCAGTTTCCACTCTTCCATAAAACCATTGGGTTTCATGTTTTACAATGCTGAAAACACCCAGATGTCATTAAAGAAAAGATTAAAGAAGCTTTCTATTTGCTGTAAACATGGCCGATGGGGGAGCCATCATTTTTCCAGCAATGTTTCATCATCTTTCAGATGTTTCTTTTTCATATAAAGTTAGTTGCTGCTACAGTTGGCCTCTGGATTCAAAAAAAATAATCCTCAAGTAGCCAATTATTCTAATCGATTAATTATGAGTTACGATACTTTCAAATGTGTCACAGTCTTTCTTTTTACTAATCATACTTTTGTTCACTATTAAAAAAAGTACTCAGACTCTTGTATAATTAAAAAATAAATTCAAAGCTGTAACCCAGTCCAGACCCAATAAAATCCTATTTCAGTGGACAGCAGGTGATCCTAAAGATAACCTGGATGATCAGATGTTACAGACAGAACATGGCCTCAGGTCCAACTTCTACCAAAAAATAAAATATCCTTCAAAACTCAGTAGAAAAGGGTGAGCACTGCTTTCAAATACAAAAAGGGCATACACAAGAAAAAGCGTTATTAAAAACTTACGACAGTTTTTCATTTGCAGTCAAATCTACACTACAACAGCAAATAAGTAAAAAAAAAGGCAAATTAATGTATTTTTCTCAACATTCCTTCAGCTGCTGTCACAACAGCAATTTTAAATGACAAGACTAAAAAGAAGTTACCTGCCCAAGTCTTTGTATATAAATTGATGGAACATTTCTTCTTTGCAATTTCTGCATTGAACTTCCTACACCCAACAGGCAAACAGGAACTGCTCAGTTGGATAAAGGACGGGATACTGAGAATATTTTATGAATATTTGAGCAAATATTCCCCAAAACTAGCTTTAAGTACTCCACTGGAAGGAAATGTAAGTTAATAGTGCTGCAATAATACTGCCATAGAAGTATGCAGATATTGCAGTCCTGATCCTGGAATTGGCTCCACACTTTTTTCAAGAATATATTTTAGGAATTCTACTGTCTTACTGTGTTTCTTCTTCCTTGAGCATGGGCCAAAATGTCTCTTGTTCTGAGTTTTTAGCTTTTCCTAAATACAGCAATACAGGAATGTCTCTATCCAAGCTCACTAATGTTCAGTGTGAGCATTTGTTTGGGCAGTCTGTCTTCTCAGCCTATCTGTGAAGAAAATAAGCATTTTCTTTAGTAAATACTAACAAGTATTTACTTGAACAAGTGGATTCTTGTATCAGAGCCAAAATCCACATCAGTAGAATTCTCCATTACACAACAGTCCCCAGAAATCTTACCCCACACCACCCCTGCCACCAGCCTTTTCACACAGCATAATTTCACTTTTTGGAACATCCTACGAACCCAAAATATTCTTCTGCATGTGGAATTGTTTGTCTGTCACACTACACCTTTCTGCTTTCCCCCACAACAGATCCACTCTCCTTGTGACTTACACAGAGTTCTGAGGGTCAAAGCTGACAAGTGACAGTGCAGCTCATGTCTGGGCTGAAATTTCAATGTAAGAGTAAAAACACTTAAAATCTACATAAGCAAAAGCAATGTTTGCTGAAGCAAAGTGATCATTTTTCAGAAATAGAAACATTGCCAGTCTTGAACCGGCCTCCAGCTGTTCGTCCAGCTCACATCTGCAATGCAGACGTGAAAGACAGATGGTAAACATTTCACCCTGAATAAAGTAAAAACCCTTTCTACCTGACTCACAGCAAAGCTGGAGGATTAATCAGCTGGCAAGAGTGGATTGGCAATGCTGGCAGCACAGGTCTGTACTTCCAACACTCTGTTGCCTACTGGGAGGAAAAAAAATATATTCATTAGTAAAAGAAGAATACCCAGCAAGGTAGAAAATCAGTAAGGTGAGAGGTGTCAAAAGGCAAAATAGTAATTTAGCCCATATTTCCAAATAGTGAAGTTAAAATACTAACTTTTGAATTCTAGATTTTTCACACTAATGGTTCAAGGCGTTTATATGGACTACTGAAGAAAATATGTTTTGATTATCCATCAGTCACCACTCTTCTCGCAGTCCCTGAGTGCAGATTAACAGGACATATCCACACATCCTTTAAACCCACTCCATCTCCCATGCTTTTCCTGCATGTTTCTATCCTTTTCCCTTGGTAGCAGGGCTGTGAATTCCACCAAGAACAGAACAAGAAATTTCCACCATGAACAGAACCTGGCTGGACACCGACTAAACCCTACAGAAGGAAAATAAATAAATGCTCTGCTTCATGTCCGGTTTTGAATCCACACTGGTGGCAGCACAGGTAACCAGCAAAGCTCTGAGAGAACCAGCAGGGGTGGAGGACAGGGCAGCTCTGCAGCCACAGCCTGGATTAAAATGAGTTAAAAACTGAACAACAGACAGTCTGCACGTCCTTGGTTCACACTGAAGATTGAGAACGTCAAAACAAACACCTCTCTGCACAGAGACAGATTCTGCGAGGAATACGGAATTCCTTCCAGCAGGATACACAATCTCTTGAGGCTGACGCAGGAAAAAAAAATAAATCTGACTGATTTCACAGGCATTTGTGTGCTTCACTGGGAGGGGGAAATCGGAATACATGAATGGTTATACCCCTGAGTGTGCCTACAGAGCATTGCAGCGTTTAGAGATGCAGGAGCTGGCTCTGGATTAGCTCGTCCAGGTGATTCCTTAATGGGCTTACCTAGAACAAAATTTAGAGAATCAAAAGCAGTTCTGTTTATTGTAGGGCCTTCAGGTCCATCCAGGGCAGTCCCAGCCCACCCAGGGGCTGCACCCACAATGGACAATGGCTCACGGGTTTTTTACCCTTTCTCACTTTTGTCCATTTGCACATCGGGGCTGCATCTTCCAATTCCAGCTCCAGGTAATGAAGTAATTTACTCCAAGTTGGCTCCCCCCAATTCTCTGTTGTTTCCATATCTGAGACACTGAGGTGTCCTTGAGGAATTGTTTTGTCTAAAATGGGAGAGCAGGAGCTCAGCACTGTCTGTGGAGTCTGAAGTTATCCACTAAAGAATTAGAGATTACAGATACATAAAAAATATAAAAGCTGAAATCCTAAGACATCACAGGTTCAGGGAAGGCTGGAGCCCAGGACAAACCAGCTCAGACATCAGAAATCCTACCAACAACACACCCAGCCCTAGAGAGCCCAGCCCCTGGCTGACCTGGCTGGCAGAGGGCTGCAGTGATACAGATAAATATACATATATATTAAAACCTGCTGGTATTTAAAGCCAGGATTCTGCTCCCTCCATTTATCTGCAGTTTTGAGCAATGCAGCTACACCTCTGCTCTGACCTGAGCAGCAGAAAGCGGAGCTGCAAGAGCTCTGACACTCAAGGGAGCTGGTTCCCAGCACAATTCCCAACCCATTTGCCCATTCTCTGTCTCTGCTCTCACAAGAATACAAAGAGAAGCAGAAGGACAAAAAGCAGGAGTGAATAACAATTGCAAGGGAAGGAAATAAAAGGGGAATGCCAAGAGGACAGAGACTAACAATGAGGAGTAAAAGTGCAGCGGGAAATGGAATAGAGAACATGCCTTTCTGCAGATAAAAGCTCTTATCATTTGTCAATGGCAGCCCAGCACAGCCTGCAGCAGCTCTGGCTGAAACAATCACAGTTCAAACGGGCAGCTCCCATCACCTTGCTTAAAAAAAAAAAAAATGGAGAAAGGAGAAAGAAAGGGGAAAAAAAATACTAATAAACAGAGCAGGATGGTTTGGAGGTGTGTAAGGAATATCTGTCTCGGCACTTAAGCAACTTTTTGACATATTTTTGTTTCATGAATGTGACTCTTTTCTTTCCTAAAACTTAGGCAGGAAAAATCAAGCCAAACTAAGCCTTTAGGCCCCACTGCTGAGATTTTTTGAGAATTTTTAATTTGAGCTTTTCTAAGAACTCAACTTCCTTTTGGATTCACAGCCCTCTCCCCTTCCACCAACCCTCCACCTCCACAGAAGGGTGAGATTCTGCTTTGGCCTCAACAAAGCTCTTAAATGGAAGCAGCCCTTGATGAAAACACAGAATTCTAACCATTAACAACACATCAGCCTGGTGATGCAAGGAGTGCTATCCCTAGGAAGGTTGAAAAACAGGGTTGTTCACATTTGTTCACTTTAATAAATATTAGAAGTAAAACCACGTGAGAAGTAATTTACTCTGAGTAAGCAGTCAAAGTGCTAGAAAGTTGCTTTCAACTGCCACACATAAAATGCCTATATTCAAATCATTTATCTTGCATTATTTATATAACTTTCTTTTCTGCTGGGTAACTTCTGCAGTCAAGGTAAGGAAGTTTCCCAAAATGCTCAGTGAAATGGAAGATTTTAAGGAATCTGCACCACAAGGCAGCCCAGGCCTCAGCAAAAAATCCTATCACTTCTGTAGGACCAGAGATTTTCCCCCAAATGGCTCTGTGTTCACACAGCTCCTCAACACATCCTAATAAACGTCCTCTCACAGCTCTGGATGTGATCAAAGCTCTGAGCTCAGTGCTGCTGGGAGCTGGTTCACATCGGGTCATGCTGCAAGCCCAGGAAAATCAAATGATTTTAAATCAGGTCCTACACTCTGCCTTCTCTCTCCATCATATTTTTCCTCCAAATGATGCAAATTTCTACACACAGCAAAGTAATATCTGAGCAAGACAGTTAAATTGCTGTAGATATGCTGAATTTACATAAATGGCCTTCCTTTTTAGTAATAAAACTGTAACTTTTAAAACTTTTTCTTTTCTGCTTCTACTTAAGGAAACATTAATCACACACCTCGCAGAAAAAAAATAATAAACATTTATTCACCTAACCCATTTAACTTGTTCTTTTTCTTCACTGTATTAACTTGGCATTAGTTAATTAGTTAATTAGCTGACATTTTACAAAGGCAAAGAAGTATGAAGCATCTTTGGTTGAAATCAGCACATTTGCTCCACTTACAACACAAAATGAGCATCTCAGGTTCCAACAATTCTTAAAAAAAGTGTTCTTGGACTTAATCCTAACCATGACTTTGCAAGCTTCTGCTTCTGCATGTGGGGGTCATCCTTTCATTGAAAGAATCCTATTTACAACTCCTCATCCTTGGAAACGACAAAAAAAACAATTAACCTCACCTCTGTGTTACCCTGCAGCTGCTCTTCATTTCTCTCAGAGGGAACTCTTTATTCCAGGCAGATCAACCACTGCTGCCTCCAAATGAAACAATTGACAGTTTTTCCTATGGAGAGTCAAAGCTTTGGGGGATTTTGAGCTTTTTTTTAGTTTGGCTGGCTGTTTCCCTGTTGGTTTCACTAGAATGGCAATAATGTAGTAGATTTCCCTTTCAGTAAGCTTTAAATTGTCTGATTATTTGTCACTTTAATTAGGAATTTTTTTGCTCTTGTTTCTAAAGGTGCAACTTTTCCTGCACTAAACAGAATCTTTTAAGTGTATGATCTACACACACAACCAGCCCAAAGCTTGTACAAGGATGAGAGGAGTCTCTCTTCCCCTTGGAAAGTCCACAAGCCTACAGACCATGGACAGGGAGCTGTGCAATTTTCCAATTCCATAATTAGCACATTAAATAGTTTCAAACAAAGCCCAGCAAAAGCAGAGCTGATGTTTTCCTCAGCAATTAATATCTGGGGTCATTAACCACCTCTCTGACCATCCCCACCAACTTCCAGATGTTCACACTCTCCTCTACCTGCATTTGTCCAGCTGCTCATCAGCTGCCTCTGAGAAATTCTCAAAAATTTCAGAGAAATTAATCATCTGATATTGTGTTCATTAAATCCGTTCTTTCTTCAAATATTTTACAGAAAGTTCTTTTACCCTAGAAAAACCATGTCAGAATAGGCCTCATTCTGATGGGTACATTCCATAATTATTTACCACTAATCCAAAAAAAGGACAGTTAAAATCTGCAATGATAGAACAAAATTTCAAGAATAGGAACCAAATTGCTTAATTCTGCTCGGTCACTTGTTACTGAAAACTTTCCTGATGTTATTCTTATGCTGATGGAAGTTTTAAATAAAGCACAATGCATAGATTGCCATCCATGATGATATCCATAAAGTTTTCTCTTCCCCAGCTGTGTGTTCACAGGATTTGCTGTAGTTCTGTAAATTGGGAAAAAACTGAAATACAATGTGGCATAAAAATTGCATCACCATTATATTCTCAACTGAATTAATCGAATTAAAGATAATAAAGCTCTGTGCTTCCTATTCAGAACAGTTCTTTATTGAAAAGGAAGGGATGCAGACAATCAGGGAACATGTACGATTTTGTAATGTTAAAGATGCCATTCAGAGCCTTTAAAGAAGGTGACTTTAAAAAAAAAGAAGCAACTGTTTCTCCCAAAATTTACACACAACATTGGAAAAATGTCATGCAAAGAGATAAGACTTCAAACACCTGACCTCTCTCTTTAATCCATTCTACATTTAGATTCATCTTGATTTTTTTCTTATTTTTTCTTGAGTATGCAGAGTACTGAAGACAACCCAGGAAAGAAAAAAAAAAAAAAAAAAAACTTGTGCCTTTGCTTAAAATTTGAGGACAAGAGCAAGGCTGACAACTCAACATTAATATCTTACAAAACAATGGGAAAAGCAGACACCTGAATATGTAACAAGGTATTACATGGCAGGGGGGTAAGAAAATTACAGCTAGTACCATAGATTTACAGATTTTTAATTAAGAGAACTTTAGAAATCATAAAAACAAAAAATAACCAATTATTGTAACAGACTCCTCAGTACAGGCCAAGCTAGTGCAAGCTGAAATTAAAGTGGTTCTTCACAGAAATAAACAACTGCTAAAAGATTTTTAAATAGGGAAAAAATATGTATGAGGAACGGGGACCTGAGATGGATTTTTTATCCCTGCTTATTTTAAATTCAGAACTTTACTGTCTCTCAGATAAGGATTACATTAAACAGAACTGACTTCATTAAAAGATACAGTGCGTGATACGGAGGTGATTACATTAATCACATCTCTTCCTTCCTGCAGGACACTGTCAACAAAAAAAATTTAAAAAGGCACAGGATGGGATCTGGCTTCATTCCAAAAAGTTCTCCACAGCCATGCAAACACATTGAAGGTCGTTTTACAGCTCCCAAAAACAACCAGGTTTTCAGAGGAGCCGATTCACGTGCTCCAGCCAGAACTAAACTGCTTTTATCCGACTGAATTCCAGACCCCTTGAACTCCAGCAGCCAACACCCTACAATCTACAGCACTACCTTCCATTAAGATAAGGAGCATATAGATTTAAGAGTTCCCACTAATTATAAATGTGCTGGAATGGGTCAGACAGGCCAGTGACATCGGGAGATTTATGCTCCATGGAAACACAGTTCATGGAGCTGGAAAGGTGCTGGCACTGACTGGTACAAGCCACTATTTGTTTAAAAATATGCAAAAAAATACAGAGAGCTGTTTGATCAGAGAACATGTCAGAGGTGGTTTGTTTTAAGCAATATTTCTCCAAATAAAGTGATTGTTTGCAGAACTGGAGATCATATAGTCACAGAATCACAGAATCACAGAATCACAGAATCACAGAATGGTTTGGGCTGGGAGGAACCTAAAAGAACCACGGGCAGGGACACTTCCACAAGACTTCCTTGCTCCAAGCCCAATCCAACCTGTCCTGGGACACCTTTCCTGATAGAAGAATCCCAAAATCTAGTGGCAGCTGATATTCACATCACCCATACACAGCAGTGGCATAAAAACTCACCATCACCACCGTAATTAATTTCCTAACCGTACCAATTTTTGAAAGTTTCCTCCTTTCTGTCTTATTATGAACAAAACCAGTTCTCAAGACAGTAAATTTATTTGATTTGGCTCACATCCCTGCCTTTAATAACCCCAGTGTGATGGCTGCCAGCCACCACAACGATGCATGAACATTCCTGGACTTTAGTGGGGTATTTGCAGCACAATTAAAGAAAACCAAGCAGATAATACAACAGCATCGAGTGTCATCGCAGTTTCTCCTCATTGCCCAGGCATGGAAAGTATCCAGGATCACCATTTGTCCCTGATCAAGGGATGTTCAGCCTTTAAGCCCAAATTCTGTTTTGTTTTGTTGCCTGTATCCCAACACAAAGCCCATAGGTGATTCTGCTGCCCTCTCTAATCCACGGCACCCGCTCCCTTGTTCTGCTGCCATGTAAAAGCTCTCTAAGCTGATCCCTCGTGGATGTTTTGCTGTTGTTCACTTGGTTTTAAGCACATGTTTACATCCCACTCCTTAAATTCCTCATTTGTCCTCACTAATTCCACTGTGCCGTACTTTTTCTTCAAAAATAATTCTTATCACTGAGGTTTCAGCCTTCTGCTGTCTGACAGCAGACTGGTGTGGCTGTTTCTCATCTGCTTTATTAATGCTCCAATTTGCAACAGGATATCTAATTTATTATCATCAGCCCATATTTTTTCCTTTCTGTCTAGTACTCATAACTAAACATGTTTTTTTTTTTTTTTCCCCCACCTATTCCATGAAGGAATCAATCATCCCAAGGACAAAGGAGAGGGTTTTTTTTTAAATCTGGGATGTAATTGTGTTGTCCTCTTAGCATTTATCTGCAGTCCAAGCCAACCTGACCTGCAACACCTTCAAAACATAAATACCCTTTCAATAATGTTGTGCTTTACAAAGTCCCAGCATTGTATTTTATAAAAAAATTCTTTCCTCAGATTTATGTAAATCAACATCTGAAATATGGAGGAGGGGAAAAAAAACCAACCCAAAGAAGGGGAAAAAAAACCTAAATCAACACAAGCCAAGAAAAACAAAACCCAAGAAAGAAAACCTAGTGGCAAACCAAATTTGGAGTTTTTTAGTTTTCATCATCATACACAAAAATGTCTTAACCCTGCCTCCTAGAACTTCTACAGTAACTCTTGTACAAATTTTCAGGTTTTTTTAAGTTAGGTGTTGATATTTATTATATAACCACAAGTGAAGACCGAGACAGTTCAATAAATTAGTGTCCAGTCTCGACTACATCTGTAATTGGTAACTAATTCAGAGAATTTCTCAGATTCTGTGGCTTTACCTGGGCCCTTTGTCAAGCCCTACTTTAAGCTACATTTACTCGTAGCTTCTCTTTCAATTAAGAGAACCAAAAACACTACAAGGGCTTCAAATTAGCAAACCCAGATTTTATTAGAACACATCTTGACCATTACACTAAAGAAAATTGAGGAAGAAAGAATGAAAATGGAAGGGATTTATGAACAACTCTACTTTTTTAACTGTGTCCTTCCAGGGTTAAACCCTTCCTTTGGCTTTGCTCTCAGCTCCAGCGCTTTGGTAGGTTGGGTGGGCAGTAACAGATTTTGCAGTGTTTTTGACAGCCAGAAAAAGTCCATTTCCAACCTTTTTCTAGCACATACCATGGGTACGGACACCTGTTTGGGTGTTTATTCATTACTCTTCACAAGGCATCAGGTTTCTGGGAATGCTACAGGTTCCATTCTCACTCCTTTTTTAATCTGGGATGTAACTGTGTTGTCCTCTTAGCCATTTATTTGCAGTCCAAGCCAACCTGACCTGCAACACCTTCAAAACATAAATACCCTTTCAATAATGTTGTGCTTTACAAAGGTCCAGCATTGTATTTTATAAAAATTTCTTTCCTCAGATTTATGTAAATCAACATCTGAAATATGGAGGAGGGGGAAAAAAACCCTCCTGATCCACCCTACACAGAGAATTCAAACCACAGATAGTCCAACTTTTATTATTTTCCTTTACTTTCATGTATTCTCTCATGTTTCCAGGAAACCTGGTTACTGACAATAAATTAAAAGATCTCAGGACTGCATACATTACTGAAATGCAAAATGCCAGCCCACAGAATTTGATCTGTTCCTCCCTTTTTCTTTCCTTCCAAACAAACAAGAACCACGGTGCAGGACTGCTTTGAAGTTCTCACAATGGCAGTGAAAGGGACAAATTAAATTTAACTTCGATAGATGCAAAGTGATAAAAAACAGGAAGGACCAGGATCCTGCCTGCATGCATAACGATGGATTCTGAATTGGTTATTAAAACCCAGGAATGTAATCTGTGAATTATAATAGCTTTCTGTAAATGCCAGCTTAACACAGGGTAACAACAAACATAAAGTGAGGAATTATTCTGAAAGAGAACGAGAACAAATCAGAAAACACCATTATGCCATCATAAATCCATATCATTAATATAATTTAGCCATCATTTTCCTGCAAAGAATATTGCAGAACAGAGGAATACAGTGGCAACAAGGGCAGCCAAGGACTTCAAGGAAAAACTGAAGAGATTAAAAAGTCTGCACAGTGCTGAACAAATGAAAACCTAAAATCATAAAAACACAGAATATCCTGAGCTGGAAGGTACCCACAAGGGCTGGCACAGGTGAATCCCAACAATCCCATCCTGTGCATCCCTGAGAGTATTGTCCAAACATTCCTGGAGCTCTGTCAGGTTTGGGGCTGTGACCATTCCTTGGGGAGCCTGTTCAGCACCCCACCACCCTCTTCTCCCAAAAAAACCATCTCCTAATGATAATAACTTGTAATTTCACAGATAAAATTAAAAAAACTTTTGCTATTGTCTTTCCCAATAAATGAAAATATAAAGAAGGTGTCAAAAAAAAAAAAAAAAAGTTGTTGAAATTATCAGGAAAGGTTTGGGAACTCCTTGTCATAGTGTACTACAGATGTGAGAAGTTTACATCAGCTCATAAAATAACTTGGTGCATTTATGAAAGGGAACAGAAAGGGGAAAACCCACAAAACAGACAAAAAAATCCCTGACAGACTGACCTGAGGCTGCTGAGCTTGAGGCTGCCTGAGGCTCTGAGAAAAGCCCAGCAAACCTGTCAGGGAGAGCTTCCTACACAGAGGCATCAACCACTTCATCCCCTCATTAAACTGAGAGTAAAACCATTGACACCCCAGCCCAGTGCCTGCTCTGGTACAGAAAAAGGAAAAATCCCTGGGAGAGCATCGCCAGGAAAATAAGGAAACCTCCAGGGTACAGAAGATTGGGCCAGCTTTTAGGAGAGAGATAAATCTACTCCCTTCCCTCTTCCTGTGGGATGAAACAAGCAGGGCACGTGGTGCCAGAATGTTGGAGCAGGAATTGGGAGGGCAAACACAGAGATGACAGCTCCAATTTGCCTTTCAAGCATCAGCAGCTTTATTTACTGAAAAAAGTGCTCAGAGGAACCAAGCAGCTTAGCACAGGGGCACTCGTGGAAATTATTTCATATCACAGACCCACGATGTTGCTGGAAATGAGGAATTGCTGCTGGGAAGGGCAGGTTCAGTAAAAAAAAAAAAAATGAGGGTTGAAGCAGTGGGGATGTTTTCTTTTTCAGTATCTGTCAGAGCTCTCACAGCACCAGAGGTCAAAGGGGAGGTTCAGACAACTCTCCATGGGCTGTTGGTCCCCCAGGAGGGACAGAAAACACATCAGAAAAAACAGATTATATACATATGATTTATTTATCAGGAATAATAAAAAAAAAAGCCCTTTTTTGTATCTTCTAACACAAAATTAGTAAGTCTGAAAAGACCTCAAAGATCATCCAGCCCAACCTCTGACTATCACCACTCCCACTAATCCATTTTAAGTGCCACAAACACTCATTTTTTGAACACCTCCAGGGATGGTGACCCCACTACTGCCCTGGGCAGCTTATTCCATTGATTGCCCACTCTTTCAGTGAAGAATTTTTTCCTAATATCCAGCCTGAACCTCCTCTGGTGTAACTCGAGGCCATGTCCCATTGTCCCCTTCTCTTCCCTGTTGCCTCCTGACAGCAGGAAATAGAAAAATCACCTGTTAGTCCACTTCAGGTTGCTCAGCTCCTTACTAGCATTTCACTTTCACAGAAAAAAAGTACTAAATCAAATTAAATCAATCATATGAAATCAAATATTCACACTTTTTTTTTCTGCACTTCTTCCCTTCCCTAGCTCCTCAATAGTTCACACATTCCCAAAAGCAGCATTACACATTTAAATCCTCTACACTACTTTTAATCCATGATGATCTTGCACAATTACTTAATTGTAAGATAGCAGCTAATGAGGAAATTCAAAAGAAAGTGAACTCATTTCAAGAAATAGGATCCTATTTAACAGCACTTAATTACTTCCTCAGATCACATAAAGGAAATCAAACATTCATACCAGCAATTAATTTTTTTTAAATAATCAGAGCAAACTCAACTGAAACCAGATATTAATAAGAAAATACTTGCCTTTTGAAACTTTAATTTAATTCCAAACATATGAAACACACTACAATCAAAAATATATCAATAAACTACTACTGTTCTATTTCTACCATCGCAAAAAAACACTCCTAAACTCTCACAGTGGGGGAAAAATTAATTATATATGAGGTCATAGTATGAAACCCCAGGTACTGAACTTCCATTACTTTGAAATTCCTTGTTAGATATGAATTTGGGAACATCACCACAGGGCTGGCCTCACAAGGAAACTTTTGAGCAAGGACTGGTAATAACTGATACAATTTTGGAAGAAAAAAACAGTTCTGCATAATTCCACTAGCTTATTGTAAATAAGCAAAGTAAATTAAAATAATAAGATAAATCTTAGCTGTGCGAGTCTTGCAACGAAATGTTTCACAACAATGAGCACATTTAATCAAATCCATAAATGAATCTCACCTATTAACATATGCAAAATCCAAGCCATGTCACACAGATTATTACAGAATCAGACAAAATATTAACCACAGAAATCACTGTTATTTGCCTATCTCTACGTGGCAAAATTTGCTTACAGAAACAAATCTGAAATCTACAACTATGCAGGGTAATTGAAGGGAGTATTTGCTAAAAAGTACAATATTGGAAATTAGATTTATGGGTCAAATTAGATTTATTTTAAGCTAAGCCAACTCAACTTACTATTTTTCCTACAACAATAATAATAAAAATTAAAATCTATAAAAAGCTTAACGTTTTATTTTTATTGCCACTGAAACTCACACTCAAAGCCTGCATTCTAGTAGCCCAAATAACACCATTATTGTAAATATTTCACGTTATCTGACGTGTTGATAGCACTTATTTGGCATCATTTATGACATGTCCTGGTCCTCCCTCTCATTTGTACTCATCTCAGGACAAAGGCAGAGAATTGGATGACCTGAAGGGAGCTGACCTTCAGCACTCATCTGCTCCTCTGCACTTCCAGTGTCACCTTTTGCATTTCCTGTACAATTCTCTCCAGACTGGGAGCCACAAACTTATCTCTTCCCATTTATATTTTTGATGCTCTGCATTTCCTCTCAAAACATGGCATTCACGCCTGAGAAGAAAGCATGAAATCAGAAGAGATTATTTCGTGGAATTAATTTTGATCCTGTCATGAGTGAGACAAGTGCATGAGAGGAGGGGAAAAATGATAATTTCTTAAATGTTCTTGATACAATCAGTGTTCTAATCACCAGTGCTGTGTCTTACTCTTATTCACAGTTATCTATCCATCATCCTCTGTTCCATTCTCTCAGAATGCCTTAAGATAACATTTCATTTTACCAGCCAGGCACAGAGGAATGAAAAGTAGCTCAGTTATCCTGGGCAGATAAAAGCCATACCCTGTGTAGACCCAGTCACTTCGAGTTCCATTAAAATAAACTTAATTAATTTAAATGTAACACTTTCAGGAGAAGCTTTGTACACAGTTGACCTTGCTCCCTGTAACAATCTTCTGTCTGAATCACATAAATTGTCTCCTTTGTCACTTCACGGTGCACTGTGGCTGTGATTTCTCCTTTTCATATCCTGTCCTTATCAGCTGCAAGACTACTAACACATCTCATAAATTATACTGTCTCAACGGTATAATTTTGTAGTGTTGTTGTAAATTACAGCTTAAAATTACAGCAAAAAATGTATGGAAGTCCACAGTTATATACTAAATATTTAATTTGCCTTCTTGGCAGATAATTTAAATATATTTATATGGCTGAAAAAATAGTTGTTGATTTAGGAATTATTCAATTTTTTGCTTTATCCTTACTCTCCCCAAATACAAAACAAACAAATTAAAAAGTACATGCACTTTTAAGTGAAGTAGGAAATTCAAGTTATTCCTTCTAGATCAAAGAAACAGAAAAGCATTTCTAGTTCTTCCTGAAATTAATGAGTTCCATTTGACAAGTTACTCTAAATTTCTACACTCATCACGGAAGAACATAATACAGGGATACATTTTATTAGGAACACAAAACAATACAAGCCACCTTTCTATCACTGGGACAATTCAACATTTTTGTGCCTTTCATTGTTAAACAAGAAGGAACCCTGACTTGTTTATCAGCAGTTCTGCATTCTCTAACTCATCAAAAATTGACAATTACTGAAGTGTTTAAATAAAAAATTGCACATAACTGGTTTGAAATCATATGTATATTATTATATATACACATATAATTGCACATAACTGGTTTGAAATCATATATATATGTACATACATATACATATTATATTATATATATATTATTCATGCACAATTCTGATTTTTCAAAATTCATGACTGCCAGACAAAGAAATTCCAAAGTCATTTCAATTCTAACAATGTTGTTTTGGGCTGTTCCTGGCATTACCTGCCTTTCCCACTCCCAGCTTCTGTGTCTACGGGATTTCCAGCTAGGATTGAGTGCCACAGCCCATTTCCAATCTCACCTCAGAGTTTTTTCAAGCCACACAGCCCAGGCTGAAATGGGATTTGTCACGGGGTTTTTTTCATGTAGCTCACAGAGAGCCCAACCCTGCTGATCTGACAGAATGCTGCAGCATCCTGCCTGAATCCCCAAAATCTGAATCACAGCTCCTGCTTACAAGAACCTGATGAGTTTTTCCTGCATTTGCCTGCAAGTTACCATTTCCTATTATGCAACATTAGGCATGAGTGGTTAATTAGATTTTCCCATATGCCAGCACATACGTAAATTCCAATTATTAGCAGTGTTAGCTTACACAAATTACCTTTAAATCCAATATTTGCATATCTTCTGGTCTGCACAACCTCCTCCAGAAAACAGCATTTATGTTTTGGAAGATTTTATTAGTTCTTTGAAGAGATCTGTGTTTCCTGATATTTAACCAAGTATTTAAATTGTCATTTGCGTCACCAAGGTCTCCTTTGCTTCAGCTGAAACACAACACAGTTGGAACTGGGCTCACATATAGGAACTAAAGCACAATAATTTTGTTCCACATGTAAGATTATTCCTGCTCAGAGCACCACTAAAACTCATGAACCTGAAAGTGCTGGATGGAACTTCCAGATAAGGCTGAATGGCACTTCCAATTTCACTAAAACAAAACAAAAAGGCAGCGCATTCTCCCACTCAAATCACTGAAATCTCCATTTACTGCACTCCTATTCTTCCCTTCTTTATCAGGAAAATATGGAAATATATTTGATTAATGACTCCACCACCAGACACAGTGAAATCCTCTGGGTACAGAACACACACTCGCCTTCATACTCGTGCCACACTTTGATTTTTTTAAGCAGTTACTTTTCTTATAACCTGGGTAGAAAATTCACAGGTAATTAAGGTAATTCATATATGATAAAATGCTCAAAACTAGATTTTAAAGCAAAATACAGAGCCAGTTTCTCTAATGACTATTTACTTTGGAAGGTACAATGGGAAGGGAAAAGTAGTTAAAATACACCAGTATCTCTCAAAAAGCTAAATGAAAAGCAAAGTTCCCACTGACAGGCACATTATGACCTTCGAGATTTTTCATGAAAGGTGTTGGGCAAGAAAAGGAGAAGCTAAATGTCATAAAACAAGCAGAATAAACCAAGCTAAAATATATATATTTCACTTAGGACTCTGGTATTATAAAGCACTTCAGCTTTGCTTCATGCTGTGTAACTCTCACAGAAACTTCCCTGTCATTTCCTTGTACTGCAGAAAAATGCTTTAATTTTTTCAAATTATCCTTTTTCTTTGCTGGCTTTTTTTTTTTTCCCTGGGTTTTTTTTTTTTTGGGAGGGTGAGGGAGGTTGGCTGTTGTTTTGGGGTGATTTTTGTTTGTTTTACTTCACTTTTTTTTGTTGTTGTTGTTCTCCTTTGCCACCTACGGAAACCTGAGCCTTGGATATCAAGACATCAGAACAAGATTTTGGAAGGGAAGAGCTCCAATGTCTGCCACGGACACCCAGATGTTTACTGATGCCAAAATGTGAGCATGGCATTCCCTCTGCCACACAAAGGGAGCAATCATCTGAAAAAAAAGGACCACACAGGAGACACCCTCGTACCCAAGGAAACAACAGCAGAGTATCTCATTTTTCACACCAGATTACACAAGCAGTTACAAATTCTAAAGGAAGCATGCTAAAAGGGCTACTTTCCACTAAACCAGAAAGGATATGATTTTACAAGCCCAATATTATGTTTTCATTCATAAAATCTGGGAACGGGGCCAGACCTGACTGCATCCATTCCATGTGACCTTTCAGGAACATTTATTTCAGAGCAGAACCTCCACACTAATATAGAACTCTGAATTACAGCACTAATGACAGGCACAGATCCCACCTCCCCCTGAAGCTGGGGTTATTTATAAAATCCTTCTGGGATCATAACCCGTTAAGTATCCGTCCCACAGATTACACCAGTGAGCCTGGCTGGCTACACAAAGTGACAGTTTTGGATGCCAGTGATGCAATTCACTAAATTGTGTTGATTAACAGGGAATCTTGCAATAATGGCAGCGACTGCTCCAAGAAAATAGCTCCACTTTTCTGTGACTCCTCAGGTCAGCGGTGCTTGAATTTTTCAGCCAAGAAGGGTATTAGATTACCCTATTAATATGAGGTGGCTGAAACTAGAGCAAGATCAAGGCAATCTACTCGCGGATGGAAGTCAGAAATAAATAAGTGGTGGTGAATGCAGAGCTTTTACAACTCTAAAGAGTTTTTACAACTCCACAGAGCTTTTTCAACTCAACAATGACCACATTAAAAGACACATCCCAGCCTAGGATCCCTCATCCTGACCCAAACCAGAAGTCTGCAGGAAGCTGTTACTGTCAGGACAACACCTGCACTTCACACTCACCTTCTCACCTCCTTGAGATCTTTTGAGTTCCAGCTCCAGCACAGATAATTTTCCTCCTGGGTGTGCCACTGGCACAGAACTTAATTAGAAGCCACAAAATTTTGTTTCAAATCTTTCCTCAGCTTTATGGGTTTTTTTAGTAACATCAAGATGCCACCTCATCTGTGCCATTCTCTTTCCTCACAATAGACAAATGGTGTTTCCAGCTCACCACAGGGCAGAATAAATAAATTGGTTTTATGAGATATTCAAGGTTATGATTTCAGCTATACAGGTATTGTATTATGCAAGAAAAGAGAATATATATTACATTCAGAATGAAACTTTGGTGTACTCCAAATTCTAGGACTTGGTCGTTGAAGTGAGTGGCACCTTATTAATTAAAAAAAAGAGGCCTCTACTCTGATTACTTGTCATTATATATCAGACATTTAAAATACCTAAAAATTTTTAAGTTATTTGCAATAACTGAAACAATTCACACAGTTTATTATTATTCTGAGTCAAACTCAGCAGATTCATTACAAACTTTGGCAAACAGAAATTTAAAAACTCCCTACATATTACATGAATGCCAAAGACAAACCAGATTCTAAATGGATTTTTTTCAGACTTTTTCTCATGAACCTAATGGAAAACTTAATACTCGAGTCTCATTGATACATTAACTTCTTCAGATTATTTGAAATAACCTCAGTTTTCTTTTTAGGCTGGTATTGGAGTCAATCCACTCCATAAAAGTTACAATTATGACCCCGAGTGCTGCAGATTGAGATAGGATTCATCAGGAGCTTGGCAATTCAGGAGTGTGTCAGACACGAGAGGATCTCAAAAGAGCAAAGATTTCTGCCTGCCCTTACAGACCATGACACGGGCTCCAAACCTGCTTTATTGGAACCATCAGTAATTTTCTCTATTGCCTTCAATGGGTAAAAGATTTCAGTTCCTATTATGTAAGATTGATGATGACTACATGGTTCTTAAAAGTAGCAAAGATTCTCAAATGTGATTTAACCCCTAGTCTTTTTGAAAGCCAGTGATTTTTTCCCATTTCCAATTTCCTTTTTATAATACACACATTTTTTCTTTATTAATAACCTTTGGAGAATTGTTCTAAATTTGGTGTATCAGATGACTTGTCCCAATTCTTTCTTCTCCTGGTAGTTTTCAAAAACTTTTCTCTAACTCCCTTTTCCCATTAACACAGCATTTCAAAGGTGTGTTTCTTTCTGTTGACAGTTTCTGATGCTCATAATTGCATTTTTGCTTGTTTGTTTTTAAATGAACTTACACTGAACCCAGCACATTTAAATGAAAATAAAATTAATTCTGTACATATCAAAAAGACAAATACACAGAACAGCAAATTTGCAATCAGTTTAGTTCCTTTTAGGATATCAAGCTGATGAAATGTGATAGACTTAGCAGAACTGAACTTTATTCTTCCCAGATCTGGAGAGACAGAAACAAAACCACTGACCATAAAGCCAACATCCAACGTTGTCTGTTTATTCATTTTACCCAATTTTTTCTATTTCCTATCATATCACTAATTCTGAAGTGCAGAGTCAATTTATGGGCAGAACACATAAAGCAAAAAGGGATGGGACAATTCTAAGCCAGCCAGAATCTGATGATTATTCTGAGTACGTCCACTAAAAGATTGACTCCTATTTTCCAAACTTTCTCTGTCATTTCTTCTGTTATTTAAATGCCTCATTGCATACACAACAAAAACCCAGCGTGAAAAAAAAAATAATTTCCATAGCAACTGTTCCAAGGAACACAGTTCAGTCATTTGTACCATAAAATTTTATGGACTTTGACCAAAGCTTTGCTTTATCTTTTTTTTTAACTTTATCTGGCTTTATCTATGTTCAAGTGGAAATATTCATATTGAGCATGAAGAATTTCACAGGAACTTACTATTAAAAACTAAACTTTACCAGATGAGTGTTCCATGATCCCCAGAGGAACTGTGATTCTAAAGACACTTCAAGCAAGAATTTGCCTCAATATTTGAAATATTTACAGTGACATCACATAAAAACAGAAACAGAATTTATACAGATTTTTACATTGAAAAATTATTTCCCACAGCAAAAAAGACACAGAAGTAAAGAATAATTGAATGCAATAGGGTTTTTAATTTCTTTTTTTTTATTTAGGATTTTTTTTTAGGGTTTGGAGTGGATTAATTTTGCAAAACTTTGAGGAATTTGCACACTTTGCTCTCTCATGACTAGGTATTACTATGAGTAAAGTGTGGAGTATAAGCATTCTTTCAGATGGAAAAGTACAAACTATCAGCTCCAAACAACTCAGAGCAGATCTTAATTCTACTGTGAAATTCTTCAGTCTCAAAATACGGGATATTTAGGCTTATATAATCAGACTCGACATGATATTCCAGAATTAACTCATTTAAGTGAAATTATTTATTTAAAATATACCTGGCTATATTCTTGCTTATTACAAAACATTGGTATTGGTTTTCCTGACAGGAAAAAGGGGGACAGCTCTAATCAGCAGAAAATTCCTATCCAACAGTGCAAAAATCTCATCAGCTACTAGGGAACTCCCCTGATTTAGGAATGAAGGCACATTCCAAGAATAATTTTACTTACACAAGAAAATTCAAGCTAAATTTGCAAACCAAACCAGAAAAATGCAGACCCTCCACAAACATTTTTTTGTTTGCCTGTTTTTACACTTCTTCAACCTTCTGTTGAAGCCACCAGATTCATGCCAAAAACTTAATTATTCCTGAGTAAAGTCTCATGTCATTCTTCGCTGCAATACCAAATTTTGCTGAAGGAAGCCACCAGGAAAGTACAGGATTTATCAATATTTTCATTTGTTATCAACAGAGCATCAAATCAGCCCCACTCAGAGCAGAATGATACATGAAATAGTGGCTGGAAACAAGAGATGCTATCTTAAGCCCACTTTCTTATCATTCTTTAAGACGTCACTCTAGATGACAGAGCTGAAAAAATAATAATTAAGGATATGTAAACAATGTGACTGAAATTACGTCAAAGTTCATGACAGCCAGTCTGAGAAATTTCTGGATCTAAGAAACTAAAAAGTAGTGATGGATGAGCTTTTTTATTAAATTCATTAATAGATAATGGCACTCAAATGCAGAGACATCAAAGCATCCAATGTTCCAGCACCATCTGAAAAACAGTTAAAGGTAAAAGGGAAGTGTTCAATCAAATTCAAGACAAAGAGCATTTTTATAACAGAATGGCCACAGAAACTGTTGAATTATTAAAAGTACACAGACAAATATGTTTATAGTCTCAGAAATCATCCTCACAGGTAATTAAGTACTGGTAGGGACAGACAAGTTGACTCCAGAGATCTCAACCTTTGCTTTAGGTTGGCTCATCCTTATGAAGGTTTTATCACATTTGAAGGGGTTGTGTTAAACACGACAGAAAATTCATGTAAACTTCAAGGGAAAAGGTAGAGAAATCATGTTAGAAAGGGGAAAAGGAGAGTAGTGCAATGTGTTTATCTAAGAAGGATCACAAAGTCATCAGAAAAAGCAAAATTACGGATTGAAGGGAATGCAGAAGCTTTACAAAAAGCAGAGCGAAAATCAGGGCATTGAGAAGAGGATTCTCCAAAGTGCCCCTCTGCTGCTTTAACCAATGGCTTGAAAAATAAAAAAACAAAAAAAAAATATCACAGAATCAGGAAAACCAAATATATCCCAATGGATTAAGGTCCAAAGGCCTTCACCTGTAAATGATTCACACTAAAAGGTCTATAAATAATGGTGATGTAAAGGAAAAAAAGGAAATTTAAAATGTGAAAAGCCTGACTACAGAAAGCACAACTTAGGTTCTCTTTAATCACATCAACCTCTCCAAAAGTATCAGTTACAGGAGGTTATTAATGCCCATCAAAAGTAAACAAAATCCTACTCACTAGCACTTCGAAATCCTCCAAATCCCTGGACCAGCAGCAGCACCACTGAGGTCTCCACAAAATGAGAAAATCAAGCAGGAAAGGCCAAAAAGTTCATTTGATTATGCAAAACATCCCATTTTAATCAGTCAGTTGATTACTCTAGAGAGAGAGGTCACTTAAAAATAACACCACACAGAAATAAACATTGACTCCTGAAAGGAGTGAAGAAATAGGCAAGACCAACAAAAATCTTTTCCAATTCTACCCCAAAAAATTATTTTAAAATGTGCTGTTCTAGAGCTTCCTGCACGTTTCCCACAAAGGAACACATTATTTACCCAATGGGGACATTTATAGGGTTCAGAACCCACAAATACCAGTATTAGGAATGTTTCCATATCTTTCATTATGCCACGTTTTGCTTCGTGGAAGCGCAGGTTTGGAAAAGTAGGGGTTTTTTTTCCCAAAACCTGCTACAGGGAATCCCATGGAAGTTTGGTCATAAGGGCAGCTACACTAAGGGAAAGAAAACCAAAATCTCTCTAGAGGCAACTGAAATATGGCTGATCATGTCATTTTTACTCAGACATCTACACACAAAAATCAAAAATATGCCCAAGGGCAAGTGGCAGCTGCAAGAACATTTGCTCCACCTTCCTCAGTTTTGCATAACAGAGCTCTGGAGTGAAACCTGACTTCATATTCCTGAGAGATGATTTCAAAATAATATAAAATGGAGTATCTGTTAGCAAGTTATCAATATTATATTAAATCGAGCCTTAAAAATTAGAATCAGTGAGATGGGATGTGTCACTCCATGTCCTTGACACCTGTTCTGTAACATGAATTATTAAACCTTCCCACATCTCTTCCATTGGAGCAAATTAACAAGATCCTGTTAATTTGAAACAGAAATCACATCAGAGATCAACACCAGTGTTTGTTCTCTCACAGCACTTACGGGTTTTAATCACATCCGGTTTGGAACTTCTGATCAATACAATGAACTTCGGCTCCCCAACATGAAAATTAATGAGCAAACCTGATTTAAATTGCAAGTTCATCAATTTATAATGAAGCTGAAGATAAAACGTCCTTTTTTGGTTTTGGATGTTTTACCCAGGAATAATTTTTAAAATCATGTTTTATTGTTTGGTTGGTTTTTTTCAATGAGTAATAGATTAAATTTTAAGCCAATCCTCAGTTATTACCTCCATGCAAAATGAAGACAGAGAGAGGCAGAAAATGCCCTTTATTCTCTGCAGGAGCTATCGAGGTCAGAATTCCATCTGCATTTTTTTAGTGCTGTGCATCTACTCCAAATCAACGTTGGATTTATGTTCCTGCTTTGGAATTTATATCTTATCTATGTCATGTCTAATTCCACACCTTCATTTGAGGTTCAGGCACTAATTGGTATCTGAAAATACTGGAAAGTTTTGTTTCTTCTATTCATTTGAGTATTTGAAGGGGAAAAAAAAAAATCAGTCTAATAACCAGAAATCTACCACTTCTAAAATTGAAAGGATATGATAATATGCACACATACAAAAAAAAATTCATTTACAGCTACAGATAACATTTGTGTCACAGATTTAAACAGTAATAAAAATAATGCATTCATCCTGCATATATATTGTGTTAAAATAAGAACATTTAAATGCCAATTTTCTGTATTTTAATTAAAATTTCCATCTAGAAGTTAAACAAAAAAAATAGATCAGGTCTATCAAATAATATTATCCAGCACTCTTTAAATGCAAATTTTTTAAAAAAATTAAAAATTAGGCAAAGGAATTTAAACAGCTCATAAGCAGGCAGACAGAGAGAGGAAGACCACAAAAGAAATGTAAAATATAAGTACATTGTGTCAGTTTGTCAAGTTTTGACTTCTAATTTCAATGTTAATGTTAGTATTTTCCATAGATATGATGCTTAGAATAAATTGTTTTTACAGTGATAGACAAAAACTAATGTGTCAATGTGAATATTGTGGCCCTTTTATTCCCCTTTTATTAGGAATATAAATGACAGATTGTATTTAAATGTAAATCAACTCATTTTAGAGGTCACTGATCAAGAAGAATGATTTGCCTTTAGAAAAGTAACTGATGAGGGGAAAAATGGAACAAACTTCAATTTTTATTTTTTTTTATAATCACAAATCTTTACTATGAAGGAGAAGAACAACAGGGAAAGCACTAAACTGCAGATACAGGATGCCTTTCCTATGGTGATCTGTATTTAGGAACTGTGGAAAAGACTTTTGGAAAGATCATTTATGATTAGAAGAGGAGCACATTAGAAAAACATCATTTAAGATGTAAAAATCCTGCAAAAAAAAAAAAAAATAGTCATCAAGAGTCATAGAGTGGTCTTTTCCAACTCTAATTGCTTCAGTTTTGGGACCTGAGGATCACGCATTACCCCACAAAACAGAGCAAGGACTGTTTAAAACACAGCTCCACTACCTAAAACATCAGCAAAAAAATACCAGAGAAATGCTGATGGCCTTTCAAATTTAAATTGTGGCTGCCAGCAGTGTGCTTATGTTCCAGAGATTCACATGTGGCATTCTTGTGCTGTTTTATAGCCCCTAATAATTAAAATAAAAGCACAGAGGTACCTGTTACACACTTCCTCTCCTTACAAATGGGTTATCACATTCCATATCAAACACAGAACAAGGAGCCCACGTTTGTAAGAATATTACTGATCTAAACAAAGTGAAATTAAAAAGCTTTATCCACTCTGTGTTATCTACCAATATATGGAGAGAAAGAAAGAGATACCGTGAAATAATAATGATGCTATAACAATTTCCTGATAGGCCAAGACTTTTTTATTGTTCTTTAACTACCTAAGAGTGTCTCTATTAAATGAAGCTTTCAGATTTTCAAGGAAAATAATTATGTGTACCATTTATTTCTGTTTTGTCCAAGCATTATTCTGCAGTCTAGACTAGTGTCTATAGTTATTTCCAACATTTATCTTTTTTAAAAAAATAAAAAAAAAATATTTTACAACACAAAAATGCAGCTCTAAAGCAGTCATTTGAAGCCATTCTGGATTTGAACAAGTTTAAATGTAACAGAACTTCTTGGAAGATGGAGCTGAGACAAAGATGAGCAATATATTCCAAGCAGGCTCTGTCTCAGAGTGAGGGATTCAGAACTGGACACAGCACTCGAGGTTGCCCAAAACAGATGGACAATCACTGTCCTGGTCAGTGCTGTTTCAGAAAGCAAAGAGGAGACAGATTTTAACAGGAATGATTCAGAGAATTCATTCCTAAAGCAGAACCTGAGGGAAGGAGAAAAGGACCAATCAATGCAACTTCCAGTAGTGAGAGATTCAACAACTCAAAAAGGCTGAAACAAAGAAATCCATATGACCAAACACTCTGGGGATCAGGGTGATGTCCTTCAGGGAGCTTTGTAAGCAGATTCAGTTAGGGGGAAAGGCATTTTTTTGGGATCTCTAAACTGGGCTGGACTTGAGGCACAAATGTGGTAGGAAATATAACCTCTAACTTTGCCTCAAAGAAAGATTCTCCAACCAGATCTCAGCCCAAGCTCCTTCCCTTACCAAAACAGGGATGGTCAAATCAGCATCTCTTACTAAACAACAGATACATGTGATTTCCAAATCCTCATTTTCCTATCTCCCAGTTTAATAAAACATCTCATAATAAAACATCCACATTTCTACCCAGCAGAAGTGACAAATCCCCTGGATTTTCTGAATGCATGTTGGAAAAGAGCACGGATTTCAGGGGCAGGTTCTCCTGCTGCTCTCCAGAATATCTGAACCCAGCACCCATCAACCACGTGTCCCAATAACATCAACCACGTGCCCAATATCCCATTTCTGAAACTCTGGAATAATAAAGGAATAATCAGAGCTAAAAGAGTGATAATTATTTTTCCCTTAATATATGAAAATCACTAGGCATCTA
Source organism: Malurus cyaneus samueli (assembly GCA_009741485.1). Taxonomy (NCBI): domain Eukaryota; kingdom Metazoa; phylum Chordata; class Aves; order Passeriformes; family Maluridae; genus Malurus; species Malurus cyaneus. Next base: position 3,664,141 of record CM019217.1, on the reverse strand, counting down.
CAAACTCCATATTCTACAGAACTGCCAATCTTTCCAATAAACAGACCAAAGGAAGAAAGAGAAATCTGTCAGAGGAGAAATCAGTTAAAATGCCTGACAAAAAACCAAGGCTTTTCATTTTAATACTGATAATTACAGAAATTAAATAATGCTGGCAATGGTATGATGATAATTACACACACAGAAAAAAAAAGGGGCAGATTAAGCAAATTACTCAGAAAAGCTGTCTCATGAAAATATATACTTTTAATTTTTGTATTTTTTTAGACATGAAATGATGATATCACTTAAAAAAAATGTGAGTATCGTCTGTTTCTCTTGGAAAAAAAGAATTTGTGGCATCACAGATTTCTGATCTGCATTCTCCAAGACCATCACCTTCATCTCCATAGCCAAATACCAAAATTTAACACAACTAAGTTTGGCTATAGCCCAAAATTTAATCCAAAAAAATAAAAACCAAAAAACTCTTTGCAAGCCATTTCTTTTTCTTAAAGTAGAATCAGCTGGATGTGCTGCTCAGAAATCTAATTAGAGCTCTTACTGATTTTTTTTTTTTTTTATTCCAGCTGAGAGTCCAAGTTTACTACACACACTGGATCTTCAGCAAGAACCCATCCAGCACAGCCTGGCACTGCTGCCACAGCACCATCATGGTGCAAAAATCTCCCTTTTCTTGTCATCTCTTCCTGCGTTTTGTCCCATCCCAGGTTTTTTTGCCATATGAGAAGATGCTCTGAGGGTTGGAGTCCCTTTGTTACAAAGAAAAGTTGGGATTGTTCAGCCTGGAGAAGAGAAGGCTCTGGGGAGACATTCCAGCACTTTCCAGTGCCTAAAAGAGACTCGTGGAGAGCTGGAGAGAAACTTTGGACAAGGGCCTGGAGGCAAGAAAAAGGGGAAATGGCTTTAAACTGGAAGAGGACAGGTTTAGATTACATTTTAGGAAGAAATTCCTAAGTGAATGCTGAGGCATCGGACCAGACAGCCCAGAGAAGCTGAGTCTGCCCCATCCCTGGAAGTGTCCAAGGCCAGGCTGGACAGGGCTTGGAGAAATCTGGGATAGTGGAAGGTGTCCCTGCCCATGGCACAGGAATTTGAACCTTCTTTAAGATCCCTTCCAACACAAACCAACCTCTGATCCTATGACACACCAACATTTCCTTACACACTGCAGCACTGGGCTGCTTCACCATCTGCATTTCCTGCATCTGAGAGATGCTCAAAGAAAGCTTTGCCATTCTGTAGATATGGGAAGGCTTCTGCTGTTGCTCCCACTCCCCAGGCACAGCCTGAACATCCCTTTCACTCTCAAGGTACCCCAAAAGCTGCATTTCCCAAGCTGCTCCCAGGGCACACTTCAAGGACAGCAGCACAAACAGGGACTGAAGAGGTGAAGTGCAAACTGCAGCCTCTCATTTCTTATTTCATTCTGGTGTGCACAAATTAACAAACTGATATTAGCCTCAGTCAGAACTGAACTGGAGGAGGAAGAGATGGGAGGAAATTTCAGGTGCCACTGAACTGGAACTTATCTAATGAACTTGCTGGTTTGAATTCCTGGCTACATTAAGTGCTATTACTCTAAAGGCTTAGAGGGATCCATTATAACTAGAAAGATGGAAAAAAATCAAACCTTTTTTTTGTTTGTTTGTTTTTTTGGTTTTTTTGTTTTTTTTTTTAATTCAAAATTTAAAAAATTGAACTCATCTGATACAATTGTTTCTTATATGGAACAACAGGCCCAGGTTTACCCTTTGCCAATCCCACAGTTCAAATTCACCATAAATCTGCATTCAAGTCCATGGCTGGGTTCAATTATCTTAGAGGTCTCTACCAACATTAACAGTTCTATAATTCTGTGAAGGAAACCAAGAAATCACTGTCTCTAAAACTGTCTTTTTATTCCAGCTTTGCCTTTGCAGGTCCCAGATGAGATTTCTCAATCATTTAAGATTTCATGCCACATAAAGTTTGCGGTACAAATGGGAAATTCAGCATTTAGGCAAATCAGCAGTTCTTCTCAACCCAATAATTATTTCTTTTACGAAGAGAGAAGTTTACAACAAAGTTATGCAAATTGTCTCTGTAGTTCTTTGGTTATTTGCTTATTTTTGGTAAATCATGAGAACTGTTGATTTTTAAAGTGTTTAAGAAATATTTTTAATAGGACAGTTTCACCATAGAAGAGCTTAACTATACTTGTATTACTCTACAAATGGAAAATTAACTCTTTTAAACTTGCTAATTCTTATAATTACTCTAAATTCCAATAATTTCTTAAAAGGCAAATTGTGACTACAGAGACATTTTCAGTCCTGTTTAACATTTACACTCTTCCACCTTTGTTAAATTTCTGCAATGAGTCTAGTTTCCCATCACCAAGCATGTTCTGCATGAAATCTTTCCTGAAATTATACCTAGGGCATCCCAGATTCAGGGAAGGGGAGGGTTTAATATCAAATATTAATGTAATATGTTCCACCTGATGATTTTCTGTGCCAACTTCCATGTATAATTTAGAGTTTCTTCAAAAGCATGCATGAGGGCAGAAATTAATAGATATAACGACGCCTGATATTTTTGCTCAGCTTTTGACTAACACTATGAATGCAGCAATAAACAAACTGATGTGAAACACTGAAATTATCAACTGCTGTTTACACACATCTCCATTCAAACTGGGATTTTATTATGATTTCAGCCTTAATCCATGCAGAAAGAAGGTTTAGCCTCACAGGCAACTCCTAGAAAACTGTTAAGTAAATTTTCACTTGTTCCAAAGTATTAATATAGAGTATATTCATCCAGTATTTGTCTCCCCCAAATCAATAAAAGTATGTTCACTGCTACAAAAAACCTGAAGTGAGATTTAAGAATATCAGCTTCCCCAAGTCAAATGCGGAACAACTGGAAAAGATTGACATCAACACTCAGGTGACCAAAATAACCACTCCAAATAATGTTTTACTGTTTTACCTTTCTTTCACCAGGACTAACAAGTATTGATCAAATCAAATGCTTTAACTACTTGCTACGAGCACAAACATCTTCCTGACACAATCAATTATCCGCCTGCCTCCAGAAAATCAGTTTAGATGTTGCTAAGATTTCTCAGAAGAAAGACCTGCAGCCTGTTCAGGCTGGATGCCCATTACTTGAACTATTTACCCAAGCATCTTATATTTTCTACAGAAGAAACAATTAAAAAATTTTTAAAAAAAATAAAAAACAGGTAAAGTGATAAAAATTGCAATCGCCGCAAAGAGAACACTAGAAATAGTCCAGCCACAAAATCTGAGTTATTTGATAAATTGGGATCATTCATGAGAACTGATGCAGTATTAAAAAAAAAAGTAAAAGAAAGAAAGAAAAGAAGGAAGGAAGGAAGGAAGGAAGGAAGGAAGGAAGGAAGGAAGGAAGGAACTGCTTCTGAAGCGAGTGGGAATAGAGTGGAAAGGAATGACTGAAAGGTTTCAAAGGTCATATGGAAATCAACAGAACTGCCATGGTGCATTCAGTCTGGATATTGAGCTTTTACAGCAGTTACCAAGAAACAAGAGGTACAGGAGGAAGTCATGTGGCTTCTATACCTTGTATCTGGAGAATCTCAGTCAAGAATGAAATTATTCTCTCTCTGTCCTGTTATACAGGTATTATTTTTGGATTTCTTCTTATGTTGTCCAATCCAACCTACAGCTAAATCTTCCACGATATTACTCTTATGACATTCTGACTCATCCCTATACCTGGAGCTACGCTCCCCCCTCTTCTTCTTGATGTTATCATCCTACACCTCAGTGTCTGTACTTTCTGCTAACAGCAATCTTATTCCATCACATGCACTCAGAAAACTACTACAAAGGTACTTCAGCTTTTTTTGTAAAGTCAGTGCTTCCTCAAACTTCTCCCACTAACTAAATCACCTCTCTGCATCACTCAGCTCACCTCAGCTTTTAAAGCTTTTCAAAACTTCACTCAGACACCCACTGGGCTGCAGTTTAATGAGCCTTCCCTCCTGCAGCACTGATGGTTTCAGCAGCATCCACCTGTTCCTCACCACTTCTTCCAATCCACAGGCTCTGCTCCCAGTTCTGCTCACACAAGGACTTGTTCAGGTGCAGAACAAACGGGGTGAAACCAAGAAGAAAAAAAAATCCAGGTTGGAAATAAGTATTTCTAAAATGAAAGTTAATTTAGCGCAGATCAGCTGTGCACAAGTGACAGAGCACAGCTCAGGAGCTGGCTCAGAATGAGATTCAGCAACAGCAGCTGCTTGACTTAGCCCTGGAGCTAAGGAATTATTGAAAATAAGCTTTCTGCAACAGGACATTGAGTTCAGCCCCAAACATCCCATAAAGCAGCTGGCTGAACTGTTAAACAGGTAACATTGCACCCTCTCCAAGGCTGGGCTGACACCTGCAAGGAAACTCATCCGAAGTTTTGCTTCCTCGTTGTTTTCTCTCAACTCCTCCAGGACTTGACTTGGCTGCACCATGGAAGGCTGAGCAGTGGTTGAGGTTGGGATGGGTTGTTGTCACTGAGCCTTACCCTGGTGACTGATTCTAACTCTGTGTTTGCACTGCCATCTGTCCAAACCCAGCTTTCACTTGGAACAGAGGGGCTGAGTCTGCTTTGGCCAGGTATTGACACAGCACTCGGCACAAACGGAATGGGAACACTGCCCGAGACTCAGAACCAAAGGTACCCTAAAATGTGACAACCCAACCTCCCCATCCCTCTCTAAGAGTCACAAAAACCATCACAGAAACCATCACTACCCACATGTGTTTGATAAGAACATGGTGAAGTTTTCCTTTCTCACCTCCCTCATTTTTTATTTTTTTTTTCAAACAGGAATTTCATCTGGAAGTGCTGACATCGGGATCATGGAATCACAGACTGCTTTGGGTTGGAAAGGACCTTAAAGATCAATCCCCTGCCAACTAAGGGATCAACCTTCCAATATCCCAGGGTGCTCCAAGCCCCATCCAACCTGGCCTTGGACACTTCCAGGGATCCAGGGGCAGCCACAGCTTCTCTGGGCACCCTGTGCCAGGGCCTCACCACCCTCATAGGGAACAATTTCTTCCTAATATGGCATCTAACCCTGCCCTCTAGAAGCCATTCCCCCTCACCCTGTCCCTCCATGTCTTTGTCCAAAGTCCCTCTCCAGCTCTCCTGGAGCTCATTTAGGTGCTGGAAGGAGTTTTCCATGCAGCCTTCCCTTCTCCAGGTGAGCACCCCCATCTCTCCCAGCCTGGCTCCAGAACGGAGGGACTCCAACCCTCTCATATGGCAAAAGTCCTGGGATGAGATGAAACACGAGAATAGAAAACAAGAAAGCTCCTGTAGCACCATTAGAGAACCCTAATATGACATTCCCTGTTCTCTGAACCAAAGCATCTGGAAGTTTCAGTGCAATTTTTGCAAACCACCTGTCTGCTGGAGCAGGTGGAAAGGCTGTTTGGAGAGCGTTTCCCTGCAAATGGAATTTGATTAGTACATGAACCTTCCATGTAATGTTCTTATAATGAGTAAATTAGTAGGTGATATAAACCTCTGGAAAAGGAAAGACTGTAATGAAAACCTTATTATCCTTTTTACAGTAAGGCTGAACAGCAAGTGATGCTATGTTTAAATTGATCGTGTTTTTATTCCCACCCCCAGGCAAACCTGCAAAAACTCAATGAGCAGTGTGATTTCATTAAATATATGTATAATGAACCATTTTCTTGTCCTTTGAAAACAACTGATTTGAAGGAAGACTGCAGCATAATGACTGACATCTGCGTTCTAGAGCCTTTTCAATCTGCACAGGATTTCCCATTACCAACTGGAGGTGAAAGAATCACAAACTCAGAGAAAGAAGAGGAAAAACAGTCTTAATAACCTGGGAGAATAGGAATTTTAAACAGCTGAGAAAAGTGCAGCAACTTTGTGGAGTTGGTGGGAAGTCTGCTAGGCTGAGGAAAGCTGTTCAAACATCCCCTCTTGCTGAGCCTGTAAGAGGATGCTCAGGACACCCGTGGACTTCAAAGAAATCTGGAATGGTGGTGGATTAGAAAGTGCCCTGATTGTATCCTTTTGTAGCAGAAGCAGGACAGCACTTGTCTTGGGAAAGCACTCTAGGAAATGGTAGAGGGAAAATATTTGGCTTTCCAGATATAAATCTCTGCTCCTGGGAAGGAGAGAGCAGCAGGGTATGAGACAAATACACAGAAGTTACTCAACTTGGTTTTTTCCTACCTCCACAGAGAAAAGAAACCTGGCTGACCTCTGAAATTCATAGAAATCTGTATGCCAGAGAAAAAAATTAGCATTTAAATGTGGGATTTTTCTATATGTCTTACATAAAGAGGTCTGAAGAACAGTGCTTGATCCTTAAAATATCCATCACTCTACAACTGTACTTTTTGAACCAAGAGACATCTATAAACACACATGGATACAGGCTGTACGGTTCCAGTGAGAGACAGAATCTGTGCTGGGTGTTTCACTGAAAATCCTCAAAATTCATTCATCTGGAAAAGCAACAGCCAAATCCATATGTTCCGATGCCATAAATCTGAGATGCTTGTGGTTCTGCATTGCCACGTTGTCTAAGTGGCCGTTTAAAATTTATTATGAAAATTTTAAACATTACCTGTTCTCAAAAAAAAAAAAAAAAAAGAATTTTAAACATTTAAAAATAAATCAAGCTTAATTACATGAGGTTCAGTGCAAGGGTGTTTTAAAGAGTTTGAAGCATTTTTTCACTATGCTACAGTGTTATTCTCAGAAGGAAACTGATTTCACCATTAATGGATCTGAGAAGAATCTGGAGAAGCAATACAGAAGGGAATAATACCAACTCAAAAAAAAAAAATATAGATACAGAGATGTTTAACAGAAAATCCAGGACAAATCAGTACAGTAACTGCAGAGCTGTGCTTTGAATTGTTTGCAACCTGTCCAAGCAATTACCATCACTATGTGCTCTGACCACAGAGGAAATCTACACATCTAATCTGGTTTTCAGTCTTCCAAAACACCTCTCCGGTCTGTTACTGGAACTGAAAATCCCTCAAGTCGAGGAAAAACTCAGAAAATGCATTTTCTTCTTTATCAACATTAAAACATGAAGTAACTTCTTGCATAAACACATTAAAACCTGTAAATTCTGATGGGATTAATTAACAAATTATTAGTATTTGCAGGCTAAAGGAAATGCGAGAAGTAAACAGGTGACAATGAAATGCCAGTCTTCAAAAAAGGCAATTTTCCTAACATCAGATTAATTTTTCCACAGAGGAACTTTTCATATACAGTTTCCATCTTGATAGAGAATCTTTGATCAGTGTCTCTAAAAAAATAATCTCTGT